>CAHIKZ030001213.1:2132500-2220000 GCA_903632075.3 Acanthosepion pharaonis
CTACAAGCTATGTGAACAGTATCTAAAAGGCAAAAAGGATTGATATATCACAAGAATATTTTTTTAATTATTTAAGTTGAATGCATTTTAACTAATGATGTCCTACAATTTTATAATTCTAAAATAAAAACTTTGCAGGAATTGAAATCTTGCAAAAACTGAATGAAAAACAGCAGATATTTAGAAGATAAAAATAGTTTCTCAGTTGGTTAATATCACCTTTTTATGAGTTTTATGACAGTTTAGAACATTACTATGAAATCTATGTATAGATATATGTATATTTATATATAAGAGTATTTTTTTTATATATGAGTATTTTTTAGTCAATAAGTATTAAAAATAGTTAAAAGAAGCATTAAAATTGCCAACAGATGAAATTCAGTTTACACAATTGTAAAAGAAAGTAGAAAAACAAACAAAAATGTAGGAGTAAATAACTAGAAAATTTAAAGTAATTAATTTTTTTTTTTTTTTAAAGAGCCCTAAAGTCAATGTTTTTAAAAGAAGAAAACAGTTTTAATATCTACCAAGATTTAATTTTTTCTTTAAAGTTTACAAACTTTAAAATTTAGTTTGTAATGTTTACTTCTTTTCTTTCCGTCTACAGCAGGTGAGAATTTTCAAGCAGATTGATCAGCAATATCAGTGAAATTATCCCAATTCAATTGGTTCACACCATTTTTATAGACTTAGTTTAACATAGGAAGGGGAAATATAGGAGGGAAGACAGTGCGGATCTAGTCTTCCAGATGGGGAGGGCCTGTTTGCCTTGAAGCGTCAACATTCGAGGTGATGGCTTTTATCTTGGTTCGATCATTGACCTTTGGCAAGAAAAAAGCAACTATCTTGCCACTAAGCTGGGCCCCCCAGCGCCAACCATTTTTATATCAGATATAGTTAATAAAAAATGGAATGCACATGCAGATACCAGTTTAATTATAATTTGGTTTATTGGAAGATGTTGTAGCTCAAAACATCATATGCTGGAATGTTTCAAGTAATGACAGGCACATTTACCATTTGTTATGGAAATAGTGAGACGGGGGGATAAGCAAAGAGGCACAAAAACTATGTTAAAGAAAATATATTGATGTAGGGAGTAAGCTTAAAAAATTAATCACCAAACAATGAAAATATTAACAGTATTGTTTTATTTAGCATTTTTAGCACCATGAAAGCTTAAAAAGGAAAAAGAAGGAAAAAAAAAAGTATCAACAAAATTTGCAGGACAAGGTTTGTTAAGGTAAAGATTGGAAAAAGAATTAATGAATGGAAGGACCGGATTTGAGTGTGTTTAGGAAGTAAGTTAAAATAGAATCCCCAAATTGATCTTAAGCACCTACAAAATATTCTGTTTTTATTTTGATAGTCTTTTACTATCAAATTCTTGCTTTGCTAATATTCCCACTTTAAATGGAATAAGTCGGAAATGTTCGGAATAGAGAGAAAGAAATAATCCCAATAGAATCAACCAAAAGAGAAAAAGAAAAGTCAAAGAAATGGCTTTCTAAACTGATATTAATTTGTAAGACTTTGAAAGAAAGAAAACCTAAAGCAAAATGTCTAACTCCCAAAAGAGCTGCCATTATTATAAAGTTTCTAACTGGCAATAAAGTGTTTGATTTTTTTGTTAAAAAAATAAAAATAGATAAAAAAAAAATCTGGAAATGAGCAAACCTGGAGAAAAAAAAAAAAAAAATTGCCCTATCTCTTGATATTAAGCTCTCTATTTGCAGAAAAACTGCTTGCCTTGGATACGTTCTCTTTCCAGATATTGCTTTGGTCAGTTGCATTTTGGGGTACAATAAAAGCCTTTCTTACTGTTACATGCATTTATGCATATAAGTATTTTATCAATAGATAAACTAAAAGCTACTTTATTTACATTTTTGTTTTTTATTAGTAAACAATGCCAAATAAACTACCCACAACTTACAAAAAAAAAAAAAAAATTATTATATCAGTTTCCATTTCCATCCTACCTGCCTGCCTAGCAGGAGTTTAACTTTTCTGATGCAGAAGCACTTATTGCTCAAGTGAGTTGAATATAAACTGGTCAATATTCACTGTCAGCAGAAACTATCAGAAATTCCGACATTGCAGTTTGTTACACCAAAAAATCTTTAGTCAATAGCACTTATAAGAATCTCTTACTACATTGAGGATTTTCCCCCACCCACATGAACATATTGAAAAAGCCAAATAATATTATATAACATTGCCAAATAATATTTTTATTGGTTTGATAAAATTAATACCGACAGTTCTGATTAAAAATCAGATTTTTAGGAAGTTTTTGATATTAGTCTTTGCCTAAGTATAGATTTGTCTTTATAAATCAATTAGAGAATAATTTATTGTTAGACATGCACAACACGTTTTAAGCAGTTAAAGTTACGTTATAATTAAATAAAAAAATTTAAGAAAATAAAGAACATAACAGAAAATTTTATTTGCATTTTAGACAGTAGAATTTCTGCCCAAATTCCATTTCCTGTTCATTGAAATTTGTCTTTAATTTTTAATTTTCTCATTTCAAAGAATAAACTTTCTTTACTGACAAAATGACTTTCAGGACACTGCATTTTTTGTTTTCAGAGTCAAAAAAAAAATGTAAAATCTACACAAAGAAATTCTTGATTTTGGAAGAAAATAAGTTTTTTTTTTTTTTATGAATACAATTTTAATAAATATCTAATATGAATACAAATCAAGATTGTTGCTGATCAAAATACCAGAATATATGCAAAGATATTCCAGAATTTTATTGGAATGCATGCATAAATATTTTCAAAATTGATTTTTTTTTCTGCACTGTCCTCACCTTAGTTTTTTTAAGGTGAACTGCAAATCGTTGCAGCTTTTATAAAATTAAAACAGAAACTAAAATTTGAAATGTTTTAAATTGTTAAGTAGCAAAAAATCTTTATCATCTGATTTTTGAAAGTTGATTTTTTAGATATTTTTTTTTTTTTTATTTTGTTCTAATTTTAGTTATTTAAATAAAAAAAAAAAAAAAAAAAAATGAAATTCTACAATTAAATCTCCATTCAAACAAAGCTAGGTATAAATCTTTTAAAAATATGCAACAATCACCAAACACAAATCAGCATTGTTTTTGTTTGGAACCTTTGATTTTTATAAACACATTTTGGCAACAAATTTTCACTGGTAGTCAAGGTTTAAGAAAATAAAATGTAATCAGAATGACATAAGTGGAGCTGGAATTAGGGCAAAAAATGTAAGTATCCCAATGTGACCAGTGGTAAAGAATGCATGGTCAGTATCTTGGTCATTTATTTAGTAGAAATGCATTTGATTTCAACAGGGCAATTTTTTTTTTTAAAGACAAGAAGCTTTGGCAATTTAAATTATTTGACTGAATTAAAGTTACTTTATAAAAAAAAAAGAAAAAAAGTTCTAAATTTTTTTCAAAGGAACTAATTTATTTGCCATATAGAGATTTTTGTTTCTGTTGAAATTAAAAAAAAAAAAAAGTAAAAATATAAGAATTAAATAAGTGAATAAATCTATACCAAATTCTTGATGTGCTTTCAATGTTTGCCTCCCTTTTTCTTATATGACTTGAAAGGACCCCACAACCATCTGTTTCATTATCCCTCCCTGGGGAAGTCAGTTTAGAAACAGAGAAATTATTAAATGTGTTAAACAAAAACAAAACAACAAAAAAAAAAAAAAAAAAAATAAAAAATTATATATATATATATATATATATATATATATATATATATATATATAAACAGAACATGAAGATGAAAAAGCCAAAAACGAAATCAAAAAAATAGGGGTGACATGTTTTTCAAATGAGCAATTTGAGAAAAGATTATTTCACATGTCATGATTACTATTGGGATTTTGTTCATTTCCTAAAAAAGTTTGGAGGATCTCTTGGTCCTTTTGGTTGGCCAACTTTCTGTGGGAAACCTGCAAAAATAAAAAAGACAAATCAATGTTTAGCCAGTAAAAATTACACTCTAATCTACATTAAAAGAAACATTTAACTTGTGAAAGGAATAAAGTTAAAAAAGCCAGAGAGAGAGAAGGGAGAGAGAAGGAGAGAGAGGGAGGAGAGGAGGAGGAGGAGAGGGGAGAGAGAGAAGGAGAGAGAGAAGGAGAGGGAGGGAGGAGAGAGAGGGAGGAGGGAGGGAGGGAGGGAGAGAGAGAGAGAGGGGAGAGAGAGAGGGAGGGAGGGAGAGAGAGAGAGGGGGGAGGGGAGAGAGAGAGGGGGGGGAGAGAGAGAGAGGGGGGGAGGGAGAGAGAGAGGGGGAGGGAGAGAGAGAGGGGGGAGGGAGAGAGAGAGGGGAGGGAGAGAGAGGGGGGGGAGGGAGAGAGGGAGAGAGAGGGGGGGGGAGAGAGAGGGAGGGGAGGAGAGAGAGAGAGAGGGAGAGAGAGAGAGAGGGGAGAGAGAGAGAGAGAGGAGAGAGAGAGAGAGAAGGAGAGAGAGAGAGAGGAGAGAGAGAGAGAAGGAGAGAGAGAGAGAGAGAGAAGGAGAGAGAGAGAGAGAGAGAAGGAGAGAGGATAGATGGCTATTCACTAAGAAGGTGATCTACCCTTTACCAGCTCGTTTTTTTTTTGTACTGCTCGTGTTTCACTTAACCTCCTCACTACAACTTAGACCAGCTCTGACCGGCTTGGACCAGCGGCCTGAGTGAAAACACTTAGGTCCCCATGTTAAAAAACGACCTTGTGTCACAACCTGACTTAGTTTTTTTTGGGGGGGTCAAGTAAATCTCCTTACCCTTCTCACTGGCCGACCACTTGGGTTTTGAATTCAGAGTTGTCCTCCTCCTAGACTGATTGCCACCCAAGGCTATAGGACCCAGTCTGTCCTGCTATTTACCCATAGCTGGGGGGAGAAGAGATGGATTCATATTTTTTCCAAGGGTATTTGCATGTAAGTGAATGTAATGAACTTAACTGAAACTTGAACTGGGCTCTTCGATTCCACTATAAAAGCTGCTATCTATTCTGTGGAATGTATTTTGTATTGGCAACTTTACAGAAAATATTCACTAGAAATATTTTACATTTTTTTAATTGTTCTTTTCTTACCAGTTTTTTGTTATTGTTATTTTTTATTACAATAATGTGGGCCACTGAATTTTTGATCACTTGCACAAACAGCTCAAAATTAGAAACAAGGAACTTCTAATTTGAACTTACATGCCACAAATTTAAAATTAAAGGTCAGTTTCAGTTGACATCTGAATAGGATGTGAGGTCAAACCTTGATCAAAGTTTTTATTTTAAAGTCCTCATAACATTAATGAGTAAAATAATTAAAAATTATTGGGGGAAAAAATATCAGTGTGATTACAAAAAATATACCCAGGAAGGTGTTGGAAAATTCCAATAAGTTAAAATTTAAAAAAAATAAAAATTAATTCTTAAATTTAAATTATTTTATACTGAATATTTCCTTTTCAAATATTAATAAAAAAAGAATATAAATTTAAGGCATTAATTACTGAAGGAGAAACAGTATGAGCATCATTATATACCTGATTGATTGATTTTGTATGGCTTATCAACCATTTGTAGGTTATTTAAAGACAGAAAATATTTTTAGAGTAAGAATTTTTTTTTTTAATTTTTTTTAGAGAGATAATAATTTAGTGATAAATGTCTTACTAATTAATTGCTAGAGGTGAAGAGGTAGATTGTAAGAATTTTTTTTTGAGATAATGATTTAGTCATACAAGTATTACTAGTTAATCCATAGCTGGGGGTAGATTTATAACTTTCCCAAGGGTATTTGCATGTAAGTGAATATAATGAACCCAACTGAAATTGGAATTTGGCTCAGACAATGGAAATTTGGTGTGTATCACCATTGTGTGCCTCTGTGGGGTCTGCACAGAGGCACCTGTTGTTCCTCCTGTTCACTTGATCACTTTCAATAAGGTGGTTATCTCCAACTTGTTGGTGGCTAATGCTATGCCTTTTTATATTCTGTATCAGATTGAAAGCTGCTATATTAATACCATACTCTCAATACATCTGAAAGAGAAACAAGAATACTAAAAGTTGAACAATGCTATAACCCATATCTGGGGGGAGAAGAGGTGGATTCATACCTTTGCACTTAAATGAATATAATGAATCCAATTGGAATTTGTCTCTCCAACTAACAATTCCAAGCCATTATCCATTACACTGCCCACACATCCAACCTTACAGCACCTGGTATTCTTGAGTGGTCACCCATCTATTAATGACCAGGCTCAATGTTGCTTAACCTTGGTAAACATATGGGGACTAGTGTTTCAAGGCTATATGGCCTTAAGCCCATTATCTACTTGAGGGCTTCAATGTAGAAATCAGGAGATATACTGCTTCTATGTTTCTGGTCACATTTTTTATTGGTTGAAGGATTTCCCAATGAAATGGGATTAATCAATAATTTGATGCATGTTAAGTTTAAACAAAAAACAATCAAGATAAAATTATTACATCTTCAGTTCTACATGATATGAAATATGCAAAAAAAAATTTCATTTTATGTCTATCTTGGAGTTTTTGGATGGCTGTGGGCATCATGAATGCGATCAAAACAATGAAAAAGAAGATTAGAATCAATTCTTACCAATTTCTGTAATCTTTTGGTGCTTTCCACTGTGCTTATCTGGTAAAGAAATAAAAATGGAAATAGTTTTTACTCTTTTAAAAAGCAACAATATTTAAATATTTTCATTTGATAAAATCATTGGAACACTTTCCTTGTAACAAAACCTTCCAAAATAGTAAAGAGACCATTTCAGTATTATCAGATTTCTTTTCCACCAGAATGACAAAAATTCTTTCAATAAGGAATGAAAAATAATTTCACATTGGGTTGGTTGGTTGTTTTGGGTTATTTAATGCTGAAATCTAAACATTTTTGTATGCAATTTTATTTTATTTTTTGGAGATAATAATGGTTTAGTGATGCAAGTCTTATTAATTAACCCATAGTTTGGGGGAGAAGTGATGAATTCATACCTTTCTTAAGGGTATTTGCTCTTAATTGGATATAACAAACCCAACAGGAATTGGAACCTGGCTCTCTGATTAACAATTCCAAGCTATTATCTATTACACTAGCTGCAAATTCAAGCTTAAAGAATTATAGGGTATTTCCAAGTGATCACCCATCTAGGTACTGACCATGCTTGATGTTGCTTAACTTTGGTGATCATACACGAACTGTAAGCCATTTCACATTGGTGTTTTATAATAGCCAATAATGTTTTATTCATTTTATTCAGTTAGTGCATTTTGTGCCATTGTGGTTACCACTCCCCCCACCTCCATCTTACAATTTTGGTTCATGGTGACATTCAAGGCAGAATAGTGTAATGGCTTGCCGGTTCCTTTTGTATCGGAGATCTTGAGGTTATCTTGTTTCTTGTCTCAGAGGTGGAATTGTTTTTGAAATTACCTTCTAGCATTTGCCTAAAGATGCAGGACCTACAAGGCAGCAGGTGTTTTGAATTCAGAGTTTCCTTCTCCTAGGCTGGTTGACACCCAAAGCTACAGGAGCTAGTCTGTCCTGCTACTTTACCCAAAGTTGGAGGGAGAAGAGATAGATTCATACCATTCGCAAGGGTATTAGCACATAAGTGAATATAATGGACTTGATTGGAATTCAAACTTGGCTCTCTGATTCTTCAATCAGAGTTGGTAACCATTACTTCACCGTGCCTCCTCAATAATGACTATTGATTAACTAAACTTGTTACAGTTGACTGGAGTTTTATTACTTTTACAATTACAACATTATTCTCCAAACAATCTTATGAAATAGGGTGCTGAAAAGTCATGGATTGACCTAGAAGCCCTTCAAAATATATGTTTTGTCAGATTTTGAGAGGTAGATTAGGTCAAGAAAATAAATTTTCACCACACTGTGCATGTGTGTATTCTCATGTACATATGTGAAAACACAAAAGAGGTGTCTGAAAGTAAGGTACATACAAATCAACTCGAATTAAAACATAAAAGCTATAAACACAAAATAATGTATGTTTACTTCTGTTAAATGCCAGAAAAGCTTAAAGGATAAACTCATCTTGTCTGCCAATGGGCTCTGGCTATAAAAGAAACGGACATAAACCCTCTCTCTTTTTTTGTCCTATTACCCATAGGATGCGGTAGGTACAAGATGTTGTCCAGTCTTCTCCTCAAGAGAGGCAGCAGCTGGACAAACCAACTACTTAATTTCAACCCAACCACTTTTACTGAGCTATCTGTATACATGCAAATATAATTTTCTCTTTCTCTTCCTTTCCATAGTTGGGGGAAGGAGATGGATTCATATCTTTTCCAAGGGTATTTGTCTGTAACAAACCCGACTGATATTTAAACTCAGCACTTCAATTTCTCATTCTAAGCCATTATCCATTACACTACCTGCACCTCTGGTTGGTAGAGAAATTGAAAGAATTTAGATTAATTGTGTCGGCACTTGTATTTGATATACAGTTAAACAGGATCAGAGTATCACATCTGCACAATTCATGGCCCTTCTGAGCTGGAATCAGTTAAGGTTTCTGATTGAAAAACTTACATGTGAAGCAGGTAGAAATTTGGAAATTAAGGAAGAAAGGGGGTTGGAATGCATGTGAAGGAGGAAAAGCTACAGGGTAAGAATAAAAAGAAAACCAGGTAAAAAGACTACAAGCAGGCGCTGAGTGGCGACAGTCTGTTTCATGCAATCTTTGCATTGCCTGAAGATTGCACTCAAGCATGACACAGATTGTTGCCACTCAGTGTTGACTGCAATGTACACTTTTATATTTACATAGGCTCTATCGCTGATACTGAGTACCCTTCACCATAAATATAGTATCCTTTTAAAACTAATAAGAAAGAAGGACAAAGAATAGGGAGAGATTGTGAGGAGACAAGAAAAGGAGGATGAAAAGGAGAAATAACTACAACAATCTATGTGCACATACACAATGGAGGAAAAAAAAAAAAAAAAAAAATTAACCTAGCACCAATAAAAAAAGCACATAAATTATTTCATAATATAAGAATAACGAAAATGAGAAAATCAGCAGTCAATTGCTGATACCACCTGACAAGTAAACAAAGATTACAAAAGTCTGTAGTTGGAATGCTGAATATAACATCAATTAACTAAGTGAGAAATTTCATATTTGTATTTAAACACACATTATATATATATATATATATATATATATATATATATATATATATATATATATATACACACATACACACACACACACACATATATTTTGAACTTGAAAACCAAAGTATAGATCCTTGCTTACATATTAAAAAATTCATCTGAAGCACATATAAGGATAAATAAAAAAAAAATAAGTACATTTCAATTACCACTCCCTGTTTACACATTTATAATAACCTTGCTTTTCTTCTCCTTCACATCCTCCTCCTATCCTTTCTATCACACCCAACATTGTGCGTTCATTTATTTTTAAAAATAATATACCGTTCATTAGTTTTTTTTTAAAAAGATAGTGGATTCAAACTGATCTCCTGATTTTTAAAGTATATATATGTGTATAGTTGGACACTTGTATTTGAGGATACCCATCTACTAGGATGGTTAGCCAATCCCTATTGCAGACGCTTGCTCAGGCACATTTGTGTTTATTTAATACCCACAGAGCCCACCTGTGGTGTGTGTATATATATATATATTAGATAAATAATAGAATAAATAAATAAAGAAAAAATAAATAATTAAGGAAATAATAAACAAATGAAAATACCATACAAATACACATGTAACCACAACTAAATAAATTTAATAACAAGACCTGTAACAAGTTTATGGGATTTTACAATACACACAGAGAAAAAGCCAAATCGCCCAGATATTGTGATCAGAGACCACAAGAACAGAATGTGCTTTCTTATTGACATTACAGTGCCTGCAGATTTTAATGCATCTTGGAAGATCAAAAAATTATTGAAATGCAAGGATCTTGAAATGGAAATTTAAAAAATGTGGCACAGGTGCACATCAATAATTCCAGTTGTAGTTGGAGCCCTCGGATTGGGTCCAATAGACTCATTCAAAGGATTCCTGGTAGCCCATGCCTTAAAGAAATACAAAAAAATTGTACTCACAAGTACAGTTCACACATTACAAGGGTTTTATCTATATAAAATGTGTGTGATCTTGGGTCTTTATTTTTAATTTAAATTTTTTTTTTTTTTTTACAAAAATGATCAATGGAAAATGCTATGAAGCCATTTCTGACCTTAGGTTCCTGGTTGGGACCTAGAAGGAAATGTGTATACAACAAAAATAATAACAACCAGGAGTGAATAATTAATGCCCTAAAGTTATTTAAAAATTAACAAGCCTATACAATAACTATAAATTAAATGTTTTCTAGCCCATAATTAGTCCTTTTCAATAGCCTCCAGAATAATTTAAAATAGCTGTTTCTGGCTATTCAATAGGATGTTAGAATAATACAAACCAGAAATAACTGATCTTGCTAGCCATAATACAACAATGACTAACATGTATTGAGCCATAATCCAATCCACATGAAGATTGCAGCCAAGCATAAAACAGACATTATAGGCCATGGGCATGCACATCAAGGTGGCCGAGGGTGGTGGTGGTGGTGGTGGTGGTGGTGGTGGGTTTGAGATGTCGCCAACAATCATGCATGCCAGGGATGGGATTTACGAGGGCTGAAGTACGGAGAGGAGAAACGAAGGTTTGCCACCATAGAGAAGCGTACTTGATGAAAAGAAAACAATAAGGCGACATCAGGAGAGCTCCTTTACATGCATTCATGGCAATTGAGACTATGATTCCCTGTACATCCATAACAGATGCTACACCGCTATCAGCTGCTGAGGCATAACTCTTTAGATTCAGATCCAAGGTTTCTAGAGATCAATGGATGCCACACACCATATAGTCCAATCCACATGAAGATTGCATACAAGCATAAAACAGACTGTCGCCACTCTATATTGACATCAGTGTCCATATATAGCTTATTGCTTATTTAAAAAAAAAGTATACAGATGCTTATAGGATGGACACTGGTTCATAGTTCAAAATTAAAACTAGAGTTGCACACCAAACGTAGGTATATGTGTATTTACTAATATATATTTCTTAGCTCTGTCTAATCACATTGAGCACTATTATGTCTACACCTCTTGGCTAAATTTGGTAATTATTTATTTGCCTACTAGCATATGCAGGCAAGCACATGTGTATATGGTTGCTAATATCTAGTTATTTCATTTACACACACACATATATATATATATATATATATATATATATATATATTCCAGTCTACTTAGATCCTATTACTTTAACCCTTTCATACTCTGGCATTAAACTAAATTTTTTTTTGTTTTTGGGGGGAAAAAATTAAAAGCAATACTTACCACTACTAGATGAATTTTTTATATGAAACTGCAATAAAAAAAACAAACCTGAATGAATCATAGTCTTCAATTTAGAATAATGTAATGTCTTAACACAGGATCATTTGAGTCTAGATTTAAGAAACTGAATTTAAGCTGCCAAAACACATAATAGGGCAAACTTATCAAGTGCTTAGAGATTTTATTCATTTTAAGAGCAATTAATAAAACTAATTAAACAATTTGTTTATGATTTATTAGCAAAAGAACGTTATCTATCACATTGATATTTATGCAAAATCCCAAGTTTCTAATTGAATTAGGAATTTTTTTGTAAGGACAAAAATACTAAAAATGTCTCTTTTGTAATGTACTCAAATATTTTCAAAATCTTGACCAAAAGTATGAAATTATTGAATTTTAAGTTGTTGCTAATATTCAATGTTTGGGACTATCCTTATCTTCATTGAGATCTTGAGAGGTGTTTTTAATATTAAATATTTTAGAATATCAGAAACTTTGAGATTTGTTGTTAAATATTTAGAAATTTAAAAGAAAAAAATTGGTTAATAGTAACTTTTAATATCCATTTTATTTATATAATAAAATTGTATACAACTGAATATTTTATAAAATTCACAAAACTTAATACACAGATTTTGAATCGGTCGAGAATTTTTTTTTTTTACCGAGTTAATTATTTTTTTTCTGAATTTTGAGATAACATTTTTATTATTCTTTTTTTTTTTTCAGATTATTGTTTTTATCCTTGTTGCTTTGGGCAATCTTTCTCCAGCTTTCCCCAGCTGTATGTTGTCTTTAGTAGTTTTTACAGATCACTTAATAATCTTTTTCTTTTTTAAGAAGCAGTTTTAAATTATTTTATAAAGAAAATTCTGATCAGCTGTCTTGATTTTATTATATTATAAAATAGAAGGAAAAATTTTAATTGCTGATTTTGATATTTTTTGTTTATATATAAATTTCCTTGACAGCCAGAAAATCCTAAAATCTGGCTTTAAATGCCAGGTTACCCAAAGTTCAAAGTATATTGTTTAAAACAAACATTTAGAAAAATACTAGAATGTTTCTTACATCCTGGAGAGAATATGCAATTAAATATGCATAGATATGTTTTTTTTTCATCTCCTTGACTGTACTAAAAAGTTCCATTGTTTTATGAAAACAGGACAGGTAGATATAATTAACAGCAATTACTGACAGGTGAAAAAACAATTTTAAATTAACTTCATGTTTGTCTTACAAAAAAAAAAAAAAAAATTTGTATGTTATTAGATTCAAATGTCCACCATAAAATCCAGTATAAATATTTATATAAGAAAATGGGATGATGGGCATTAACCCATATTCTTTTGGAATCAGTTTAAATTGAGGCCTTTTTTCTTTTCCCTCTTATACCTAAATTATAGATTATAATTTTGGAAGGTGACTATTTTGCTGAAATATTAGGTTGGCCAGAAAGTCTTGACTTAGGAAATGGAAAGAAAACAAATCTTGATCTCTGTCTGGTAGAATTTCCAAAGAGTACTGCATTTTGAGCTTGTTCCACACAGTCGCGCCATCAACATTAAACTGTATTGCTAGCAGATAGATAGCATGTACGACAAACTAAAGAAGGAGTATCCTGTTTTGGTCAGTCGAGATCGGGCTTTGTTTCAGCAAGACAATGTGAGGCCACACACTACTGGGTTGACTAAGGAGAATTTCAAACAGATCGATGGTTTTGAGATTCTTCCACATCCATCATTCAGTCCTGATCCGAGTGACTATGGTCTATTCCGCTCAATGGCAAACTTCCTCCATGACCAGTGATTAAACACTTTTCATGAAGTGAAGAAAGCTTGTTTACAGTTTTCTGATTTAAAGCCAGCAAATTGGTATCTGGGATAGATCCAGATGCTGTCTAATCACTGTCAGAAGATCGTCGAGAATGATGGACTTTATTTTGAAAAAATAAATGTTGATGTTGCTCCATAAAATTTTGTTGTTTTCTTTCCGTTTCCTAAGTGAATCAGGACTTTCTGCCCAACCTAATATATTGGAAAATATAAACTTTAAGCTAAATCATCCCAATATATATATATATAAAAAAAAAAGCCATTTTAAAATGACACCAGGATGATAGCACTTAATAGGTTAAATTTATAATATTCAAAACTGACAAAGATTTCTGCATATATTTCTAAGATGAGGTGTTGTAACTATTTACATTATTTACATTGTTCGGACTCATCTTTGCTGTTGCATTCACAACATTTCGGCTGTTGTATGCTCCGGTCTTCTTCAGGTGATATACATTGGAATTTCGAACATAATTTCCCCAAAAATGTTGAAGCAATCCAGTGACTTGTGATCAGAGGCCTCGCTGTAGGATGTAGTTTATGGTTTTACCCAGGATGCAGATGTAGTTTAGGGTCTTACCCAGGACGCAGATGTAGTTTAGGGTCTTACCCAGGACGCAGATGTAGTTTAGGGTCTTACCCAGGACGCAGATGTAGTTTAGGGTCTTACCCAGGACGCAGATGTAGTTTAGGGTCTTACCCAGGACGCAGATGTAGTTTAGGGTCTTACCCAGAATGCAGATGTAGTTTAATGTCATACCCAGGATGGTGAAGAAGTCATGTGCAGCCAAAACATCATGAATATTATAATAAAGATGAGGGCAATAGTCTGAACAATGTAAACAGTAACAAAAATTTACAAAAACTCAAATATTTTTTTTTTAAGCTCAAAAATACACACTCACCATGCCTAACATTTTTCCAAATTTTCCTGTATGTTTTTCTTCTTTACTTTTTTCTTCAGCTGGAGAAAAAGAAAGTTTGTTTAGAAGCTGATCTCCCTAATAAAACATTAATAAAAATCAAATAAAAACCATGTCATGTGAAAGGAAAAAAACCCTTCGACAATAAAAAAATTATTTAAAATTTTTATTTTACCAGCACTTTTATAGTGGTTGAAAATAAAAAAAAATGATTTTGATTGACTAAAGTTATTCATATCTGTTTAATTCTAACAGATCCAAATTCACAGTAGTCAGTCAAGGTTATCCTTGTCACACCCAGTGCATCCTATGGATCCACAAAAAAAAAAAGAAAAAAAAAAAAAAAAAACACCAAACAAACTGAATTATATCATCCAGATTTTGAAGATACATAGAAAAATATTTACATACTTTGGGGAAAAGTTATTAATTTTTTTATATGAAGACAATTACTGCTGCCATATCTGGGCTGGAACGGCTTAATCTTCACTTTAGATCAGTGATTCCAGAGCCTAATGGCCCATTTAAATTTACTGGGGGTTCACACAAAAAAATAGCAAATTGGTAATATTTTAGTGGTCCATAGAGTAATTTCACTTCGGAACAGTTGTTACAACTGAAAATTGGAATTTCTACAGTAATCAATGCCATATTAAAATACTAAAAATAGAAAAACACCTCTAAAACTAGCAGAAAACAAGATCAAGCAATGTAAGTTTTAGCATCCCTTTTACTCTACTGGATGTTTTGATTGTAAAAGTTGAATATAAATTAAAAAGGATATATGAAGAAAGGATTATAAAAATAAAAAGGAAAATTATATAAAAATTATAACTTATTATATAAATTAATTTAATATATTAATTATTAATAAAATAAAATATTAATATAAATTAATTAATATAGTAATAAACTCGACATTATGAAAAGGGGTAATCTTTTTCTTTTTTAAGAAGCAGTTTTAAATTATTTTGTAAAGAAAATATTACACATCTTGATGTGGTGACTGGAAATACGAATAGGCGACACAGGGAACACGCGACAGACAAGTCCATCTCCCACCAACACCAAATCAAAACTCTTACCCACTTTTACTTACCCTTTCCCCTTTGGTCAAAGTGGATGCTGCTTAGAAGGTAGAGGGTTACTGTTAAAATGGTTATGACCAATGAGGTGTGTGGGTCTACCCATACACCTGGGGAAAGCTGGAGAAATATCACCCCTTTTCATAATGTCGAGTTTATAACTATATTATCATTGACATTGACTGGGCCAAATATTAAAAAAAAAAAAACTCACAGAGCAACATCAATTACAGAGATCTCATTGAATAAATCTGCACTTTTTTAATTTATTAATTATTCACATATTTTAAAATGGTTCATTATAAGTTATTTTACTTGTGTATATACACATATAAGTGTTTAAGCAATCCAGTGACTTGTGAGTTCAATACCTGGCCACAGCAGAGGTTAACAAAAACTTGGTGAGTTGAGTTACTAAGATGAAATAACTGAAACTGAGATATTCAGAAAAGGCATGGCATGTGGAACTAGAACAATCTACCCTGGTGGATGAAATAAATGGTTTGGTTTGAAATTCCAACATATATTACCTGAAGGTGGCAGTTTAGTTTGATTTGTTTTATGGCATATCAACCTCAATGGGTTATTTAAGGCTGATAAGATTTTTATTGCTGGTAATATGTTTTTCAAAAAATGTATTGTTGCTAATATATTCTTTTCCCAAAAATTGATTGCTGGTAATAATCTTTTACAAAGATGTATTGCTGGTATTAAAAAATTTTTTTACACTTTCCTAGTGTTTTGACCCCAGTTTGGGGGTTAACTATTTGCCCATAGCTGGGACCCTAACAGGTACCACCACCCTGTTCAGGGTAGACCTAGATCTATAATACAATTCCTAACCTTGTCTATTAGTAAAAAATATAAGTTTTTTTCTTCTTCAAATGGTTATGACAGTCAACCAAAAAAAAAAAAAAAATTAAGCGTAAAAGTGACCTGTCATTAAAAAAAGGTTGAGAAACACTGCTTTAGATAGTTACAAATCACTTATATAAAGCAATGATAACTAACTTGATTTCTAACTTAATTTTTGTATTCATCCACCTCAAGGT
Source organism: Acanthosepion pharaonis (assembly GCA_903632075.3). Lineage (NCBI taxonomy): Eukaryota > Metazoa > Mollusca > Cephalopoda > Sepiida > Sepiidae > Acanthosepion > Acanthosepion pharaonis. The sequence goes on from CAHIKZ030001213.1 coordinate 2,148,829, forward strand.
ATAGATATTAATTGAACAGGTCTTATGTGTATTGAATAAGGTTAGTCTGGCACAAGGTCAGAATAGGAGGATGGAACAAGTAAAAACAACTAGAAGCAGTAGAAATGTGGTTCATGGTGGGGAGATTTATTTTCCATTTTGCAGCCTCTTTCCTCACAGATGCCAGGTTGCAGGCTTATTGCTATTTACATACTAAATGTTCAAATGAGCTTCATTCTTTACTTCCACCAGTTCAGACCTTTACAGCTGGGATAGGCCATGCTACTTTCATGAAGTTGAATCACCCTCATTTCACCCATATTCCAAATGCAAGGGGAAAGTTACTCAGACAACTTCTCCCCCTCCAACAACTTTCACTTTGTAGAACAGACTCCCATGTGATTACAATCCCAAACACTGTAATCTTAACTGTTATCTATCCCCTTATCCTCACATCCTACGACCTCTTCTTTCATTCATATCACACACCTCATAACCATTTTAGCAATAACCCTTTACCTTTTAAGCAGCATCCACTTTGACCAAAGGGGAAAGGGTAAGTAAAAGAGTGGGTGAGAGTTTTGGTTTGGTGTTGGTGGGAGGTGGACTTGTCTGTTGCATGTTCCCTGTGTCACCTATTTGTATTTCCAGTCACCACATCAAGATGTGTAGATGTGTGACAAGTTTGTAAGGGATAAGAGCAGAAGTTGTCCCAAGTATCACCTACCTACCCATCCAGATGAACAGATGAAGCCCTGAATTAAGCATCTATTCTATAATAGAAGAAACAGGGTTTGTGTTCTTATTCAATGACATGGGGTTTATCTTTCATCTTGTGAGCATCCATTATGTTCTTTCTCAGCTTTCAGTGCATACCAACAGGATTGAGAATTAAAAGTCTTGTATTGAGTGAAGTTTAGTTTAAAAAAAAAAAAAAATACAAACATGCACCCAGATATGGATGTTACTGTATAAAGGATATCCTAAGTCAAATATCTTCAAGTAGACATGTATTTGTGGGATAATCAGCCAGAGTCATGCATTTCTCTAGGAAAACAGTTTGTCGTTCATGACTATTAATTCTATATGCTGTGTCCCTTCAGAGATCATGGCTCTCTACAAGTTCCTATCTCGTGTGGCTGTTATTATTTTTCTCCTTTTGTTAAGGTACCACCCCTGTTCTGTAATCCATTCACACAAGTTCACTGTCTTCGTGTCTCTTGCCTCCAATATGCCACATGAGGGTTAAATTTTCCTTGCCCTCCTTCCTCATTATGCATCCAAGGAATTTCAGCTTTCTTTTCCTGATTCTGAATAAAATCATTCTTTCTGTTGCCATTTTCTTTAAGACTTCCTTGTTCCTTACTCACTCATGGAATTTTCAGTATCCTTATTTACAACTACATTTCTGTAGTTCTCTAGTTATTTTTTGTTCTTTCCACCTATTCTGGCCTTGTGCCAGACTAACCTTAGTCAATGCACATAAGACCTGTTCAAAATTTATAACTTGAGGTGTATGAATACAAAAATCAAGTTAGGTACCATTGCTTCATATATTCTTTCCCAAAAGCAGTAAAAATTCATTTCTTCTTAATTGGTAAGGGTCAAAGAAATATTTTTCTTCTTTCCAATAAAAACATTTAAGACTGTATAATACATATAATTCTTACAGAATCATTATACAGTATTAGAAATTAATGAATATTTTAAGAAAAAAAAATCCAAAAACTCAAGCTTTATGTGAATTTGCATTCATTAAAAAAGAAAGCATTCAGATCAAAATAAAGGGAATCCTAACAAAAATTGAAACCAAATTGGCAGTAATACATTTGTTATGCATCATGGTATTACATAATATTAATTTATAGTCTATGAAAGAGCAAACTAAATTTGAAAATTTTTGGAAAAATTAATTAGCTTACGTTCGTCTTTATATTTTCGGGGTGGCAGATGGGGTATCTCTTGTTCCTGAATAAGAAAAATAGTTCTTTTATTCAATAAATTCAGTGATGATAATATAAAATCTATTCTTAGTATATGAGCAATGAAGAAGTTTTAATAGGAACTACAAAATGAATTATACTTACAATCAGAAAGAGACAAATTTCTGGGGTATCTAATGAAGAAAATGTGCCCAGAGAATTTACCCCCCCAGGGCATAAATAAAGGCAAGAGAAGCAGGAGGGAAACATTGAGTAGTTTACATGGTTTGAATGGATGACAGAACAATGACAAAAGGAGGATAATAAAGGGTCAAGAGATATTTAGTGCAAAGTAAAAAGACAGGAAGTTGTGGAGAGCCATAATTGCGCTTTTCAAGAAGGGATATGGCATATAAAAGAATAGGAGATATTTACATACAAGAAAATTAGAAATGATTAAACTTTATTTAAAAAAAGAAAGTTTATATTCACAATTATTTATGGTTCTCTCAATCCATTCTCCAGGTAGCCTGAATTTCTTTTAATCTAACATTTCATCAAAATGGCTTCTTTACCTTTACAAACTGTTGTATTTCACAATCAGCTCACAAGCAAACATTTGATATTTTTGGAACATACTATATTTAGTCAGAAAGTAGACAGTTTCAGGATTTCAAAATTGGTCCAACTTTTTCTTAACTCTCCAAGTATTTGTTAAGTTAGAATTGTTTGAAGTTAATCAAGTCTAAATGAGTTAAATGCAAAATTCAAGCACAGGGAATTTGGGTTTGTTTTTTCTTGTTTAATGGAACATCAACCTTTGTACACTGAAATCTGAAGGCATATTGGTATAGCCAAGGAAGTATTTCAAAAGTTTAGCAGAGTACCAAGAAATAGAAAAATTTCACTAGCAACAAGGAAAACAGTATTAAACTATTATGTAATATCTGTCCTTCTGTATGGCAGTGAGTGCTGAACAATCCTCAGAGAGGATGAAGAGACTTGAAGCAATTGAAATGTGCTTCTACAGAAGGATGCTGAGTATACCATGAACTGAATATGTAAGCAACAACAAAGTTTTAAAGAAAACAGAAGCAAAAATGAAACTTATACTTAACATCAGGAAGAAGCATTTGAGTTTTCTGAGGGCTTGGAGAATCTGATGACTAACAGGACAGATTGAAGGCAAGACAGACAGAGGAAGACAACGCTTACCATACTTAGTGAGTTTGAGTAAATGGATGGTATAACAAGGTGTAGGAGAAATCACAGAAAGACAAAATTTATCAAGAGCAACAAAAAACTGGAAGTTGTGGAGAGCCATTATCTCCTATGTCCTGAAGGCACATAAAGAGATGATTGTTAAGAAAGCTTGTAGTTAAATATAATTTAAAAGAGGGGAGTTTTTGGTTAAAGAGATCCTAAGAATATTTTGAGTCATAGAATGTGAGGGATGACATATTTGTGTAAAGCTTCTTAATGTTTTGGAGTTTTGTCTGCTGACCAAGGTTTTTAAAATTAAACCCCTATTTTTTAATTAGAGATGTGAAAGTTTTATTTTAACCTTCTTACAAATAAGAACATGAATACAGTTCCAGAGTGGAGTAGAAAATCATTCAAGGGGATCAAAATCACCCAAATGTCTAGCCCTATTGTGGAGCCCACTGTGCATTTCTATCAATTTATACATCAGGTTGAAGCCCTGTAAGTCCAGCTTCCAGTAGTCTGATTGGCTTTTAATGTGACCAACACTTGATCAAAATTGTTTTGTCTTTAGGTTTTATTCCTGTCAACCTACAACACTCAATGACATGTAGTGTATAATAAGTAGGTCAGAAGTATTTTGTTATGTCTGGACATAATCTATCCGTGTGATTGTCATAACATAGAATGTCCTATAGTCTAACCAAATGGCTTATCTGACCAGAATGTAAGACTGACATGTTTATATATATATATATATATATATATTTTAAAGAAAAACAGACCACTTTAAGGTTCCATTATAATGATTTATTTCACCAGAGCCCTTTTAAAGGACGCCGGCTCATCAGATAGCACTATATATATATATATATATATACACACACTATATAATAGCTGGCTACTTGTACTTGAGGATACCCGTCTACTAGAGTGGCTAGCCAATCCCTATTGCAGATGCTCGCTCAGGCACATTTGTGTTTCTTCAACACCCACAGAGCCCACCTGTGGTTTATACTGCAACTATGCTGGGCAGATCTTAGCTACAGTTTTTGAGAAAGAGCGTGTTATCTACCATGATCAACAATTTGAACAAGGCCAGCACACTCAAACCCTTGGTCATGATGACTTGTGACTTCGTGCTAACACAGCTATAAATGATCAATGGAACTAATAAAAATAAATATAAATAAGTATAATAAGTGACCTAAGCAAATCCCACCCCCAATTTTTTTACCACATTAATAAAACATAGAAATCTGAAAAGAATAAATAAATATATAAAATAAAAAATGGAAATAAAATACAAGTAAAATTAACCCAAATAAATAAACAAACAAACAAGCCACTCCTGCCAAAATATCTGCCAGAGTGGATTACCCACAATGCACCACTGACCCATAGTCAAGGAAAAATTGATTGCAACTGTCAGGAAACAGACTGTCGCCTCTGAGTGTTGACTTCAATGTTCACTTTTTATTATATATATATATATATATCTACACACACACACAAGCAGTATTTTCTATCGGCATAGATACACACATGTACACATACGCATATATACATATATGGATGGATATATATATATATATATATATAAATAAAAGAAAGAGGTTGTAGTGGTTCCAATGACAGAAAAGTATGTATATTAAGAGAAGAGAGGTGCCGCAAACGTTTTTGGTTGTAATGTGATTTTATATATATATATATATATATATATATACACACACACACACACACACACCCATATATATATATATATATGACAAATTATTTATTTTTACAATGTTTAGAATAACAATTCTTACAGTGTAAAGAACAGTTAACAAGTAGCCTATATTGTAACAATGCTGTGATATTAAACTTACCTGTGCACATTCTCAAATTAACAAGTTAGGTGTGTAGACAACAGGTTTTCTACAGTAAATATTTTCTGTTTTTATTCAATTGTTATTGTTTTTACATTGTGTCAATGATAAAAGATATTGGAGGTAGGTATAAAATTTTAAGAAAATTTATTAAACTCTTTAAGATTTTCATTTATTCTGGAAATTTAATAAATAATTTTTCTTTCAATGTCAAAAAAACAGAGTAAAATAATTCTAAATCAAGTCATGATGAGGACTTCAGCTCAAGAGGAAAAGACATGAGTTTTTGTTTTCATGCTAATTACTCACCTGAGCGCCAAAGTTACAAGAAGCTGAAAAAAAAAAAAAAAAAAGGCTTTCAGAATAGTGGGAAGCAAAGTAGCAAAGTGGCTAAACCAGTTGTAAAAAGTAAGAGCAAATTCATTTGCTATATTTAATACAAAAACACTCAGTGCTACTTTTAACTTAAAACAATAATTGTCATGACTGGGTTTGTTTTTTTTTCTTTTTAAAAAGACTTTATTGGCAACATATTTTTTTATGAAGCCAATCTTGTAATGATTTGTAATGAAAAAAAAAGTTTAAAAAAAATATTCAACAGATTTTGTTAGTTAAGGTGTTTTTATCTGGTTTTGCCCGAAATCATTTGTTTTTATTCTTTCCATAAAATTTTGGACAAGTGTCCTCTGACCTTCCTCATGTGTTTGCTGTGTTCTAGAATATTCTTGAATCCTGTTCTGAGGAAACAATCCTTCTCATACATGTCATATCCAGCACTCATAGTCTGGCCCAAGAGGTGGTAGGATATACAACATTCACTAGATCAGCACAGTCGTCACCAATAAAACACAGATGTGAACACTGGACTGTAAATGTACATGAGAGAGGCCATACATATTTACCCGGGATAAGATTTCATGACATTCCAGAAAACAGACACCTGATGAAAGCTAGAGAGTACATGGCTGAAACATAAAGAAGAGGGGGAGGGAGTTCAAACCAACCCCATAGAATATTTAAATTATTTGGACCATCATCATTTCTTTTGCCTTTTTTTATCAATTGGTCTGGTTGGTGCAATATCCAACCTTCTTAAAAAATGTTTTTTTTCTTTCAATACTAGTGAAGGCATGATATAGACCGCAATAGAAATATTTTAAATTAATTAATACAACATAACTGAGGAATGTTTGCGAGCACACAGGCTGAAATGTTGCAATCAAAGCAACTATGGTAGGGATGCTTCAATAATGACCTATACTTTACGTCAAAATTTTAAGCAGCTGAAAACTAATTTTTTGAATATGCATTCACATTTGCTTGTGTAATTTTATATTATTTTTATTAATACAGTAGAACTCCCCAAATGTGAATATAGTATAATATAGACTTCCTCAAATTTGGACTCATCTTCAAATATGAACTTTTGTATTGACATAAATATGAAGCCTTTTCTTCTTTGAATCAATATCAAACATCTCAGATTTTCGGTTTAGAAGAGTTGTACTACATGGAAAAAAAAAATGTCTTACTATAAAGGTAATTTACATTAACCAGAAAAAAAAAAAGGCTTAGATAGAAGCATCTATCTTTTTAAATTTGGATTTTTTAATGTAACTATAACAACAAAAACATTTCGATTTCATTTTTGCCTTGAAAAAGTCAGAAGACGAAACACATCAACAAAATCTAAGATTTTTTTCCAATTGTCATTTTATACCAAGAGTTGTACTGTATACCCTTATTTTTGACTTCCTTTACAGATTGTAATTGTTTTTGAATAAGATATTTCATAAATTTTTAAACATTTCATAAAGTGTTTTAGTTTTTCACAAATTACAATATTTGTTTGGCACAAATTTTTTTCATTACTATTGGTTGCCAATTATTTTTTGTACATTTATCCATTCAATCTACATTTTAAAAATGAATGAATGTTACTAACTACCTAAACTCTAAAACTTAATAAAAATTTTAAGTTTGCTACAGCAGCCTTTTCTTTCTCGAACTGAACATCTTAGATGTTTGGTTTAGAGGGGATGTAGTGTATATTTTTTGGTGGTGAGTGAGGAAGTGACATATTAATTTTAGCCTGGTAGAAAAAAAAATAATATAAATTATGTAAGTACACTAATCGAAATTCAAGATAACAGCAAAATTTACATTTAAATAATTTAACTGCTTAGTACCTGGACATAGTTACAGATGTGAGTTATCAAGAAAATTTCAGCTTATGGCTATATCATATTGAAACACCAGTTCTTGTATGATCACCTAAGTTAAGCAACATCAAACCTGGTCAGTACCTAGATGGGTGACCACTTGGAAACACCAGGCACTGTAAGGTTGGAGGTGCAGGTGGTGTAATGGATAACAGCTCAAAACTGGAGAACTGAGTTCCAATTCCAATTGGGTTTGTTATATTTACTTATATGCAAATATTCTTGGCAAAGGTATGAATCCACCTCTTCTCTCTCCAGCTATGGGCTAATTAGTAGGATTTGTATCAATAAAATCCTTATTATTTCCCCCCAAATTCTTACACTCTAAAAATATTTTATGGCTTTAAATAACCTGCAAAAGCCATAAGAAATATAAGCCATAATATATATAAATGATAAGCCATAAAAAACAAATTGATCAGTCAACCAATTTTCAATAGGACACTACTTGGAGGGGGGGTACTTTCAGAGCATAATAAATTTCATAGTAAAAAAAAAAAAAAAAAATTTAGTCTTTACTGTGTATATTATTGATAGAATAATGAAAATTAAATTTTAAATTAATTTAAAATTAAATTAATTTTTTTGGTATATAAAAAAATATGTTCAACTAGTAGAACAATGTGTATTGAAAGGTTAGGGTGGGTTAGGGGTTACTTTCATAGCATAATAACAGCTTAAGGTGAATCACTGACTAACTAAATACATTTTTGTTTTTAAATCATCGAATCACTCATTAAAAGCATTAAATAAATTTTCTCTATTTACATGTGGACTATTGTCGTCAGCTTTGTTGGTGTGATAACAACAACAAAATGTCAGTTTGTTTTTGTTTAGTGGCATATCAAACTCTATGGGTTATTTAAAACTGAAATCTAAATATTTTTTATATTTTATTTTTTTTTTTTTTATAGTTTTAGTGATAGAAGTCTTACTAATTAACTCATAGCTGGAGAATATTTGCATGTAAGTGAATATAACAAACCTGACTGGAATTGGAACTTGGCTCTTATCCATGGGACGCTTTTATTCACATGGCCTAGTGGAAAAAAGCATTGGTTAAAGTAATCCAGTAACTTGACCCAAAGAATAGTTAGTTCAACACCTGGCCACAGCAGAGGTGAACAAAAAAAGAAGAATTGAGTTACTAAAGGGAAATAACTGAAACTGAGATATCCAGAAAGGGCATGGCAAGTGGAACTAGAACAATCTACCCCAGTGGACAAAATAAAGGATTTGGTTCAAATTCCAATATATATCACCTGAAGGCAGCTGGAGTGGCCAAACGTATGACAATAAGATGAGGACAACAGTCTGAACAATGCAAATAGGTATAATATCTCACTTCAGAAATATTGAAAATGTAGAATAATAAGTTTATTACAATATACAACTTAATACAAGCTGAAGAAAACATACATTATCTGACCTAAAACATCTTTTTTGCCTTTCGATCTGCAAATCTTTTCATGGCACTTTCTACATCCATCTTCTTTACAAGATCATTTTCTATTGTCAAAATAGCCAAAGAATTTAATCTATCTTGAGTCATGGATGATCGTATGTATGTTTTTATAAGTTTTAGTTTTGGAAGATCCCAAACACAACATGGCAGCCTTGATTTTGCCCTGGATGACTGCCTGGGTATCTTGAGCTGGTCCTGATGGTACCTAGACTTTATGAATTTAAGTGCAGTATAAGAGTGGCAACGAGGTCTATACTTCTAACATTTCTGCTTCAACTCTGAAATTTTATTTAATATTTATTCTATTTCCACTCAGTAGATAGATTCACTTATTGTCTGGATCACACTTTTCCTCAGTCTTTTGAACAGGAGTCAAAGTTTATCCCTTGTTTCTGGTTTAGTATTGGGTTCCATCTAAAATCTTTTCATTCCCTTTCACTCCCAGTAGCTCCTTGCAGCATTATCACCTTGTTTGAGGTGAAATGATTAAAAAAAAAAAAAAAAACAAACAAAAAAAACATTACAAGATTGCTTTAAAAATTAGCAATAAAATTAGCTAATAAAAATAAATTATAATTAGTTAAATTAAATAATAAAATTAATTATGAATAAAATTAATTCATAAAAAAAATTCTGAGAACAAACCTGGACTTTTCATAGCAGACATTTCAGTAACTGTATTTTCAGGTTCAGAAAAACTCCGCATATGTGATTTAGTTACTTTTGTGTAGAGAGACTCTGTTTCTTTGATGTTTTTAAGTCCTGCCGTTTTGCCTTCCTGTTGTGATGCACTAAAATGGTGAAAAGAAGCAGACGTTGCTCCCTTTGAGCTGGCTATCTCTGGAACTTGATTACCATTTATTTGTACATTCTCATATTCAGGTGTTATTTTTTTTCTAGCAGGCGGCACCGATTGTCTGTGGAGATTGATGGCAGGATTTTGTTGCATCGATGATGGCTGCGATACATTGTCATCTTTGCTTTCTGTTCCTTCTATTCTAACCCGAGTCACAAAATTTCCAGAATTATCCGAGGAAATTTCTACATTATGATAAGTATGAAGAGACTCGCTTTTGGAAATTTTAGACTTGTTCTCTCCTAGTGACGGAGAACTGGACAGTGAGGCCTGTAGATGTCCAGGACTTGGTACCTTGAGTGGTGACTTCACTTTTGGGCTTGGAGAACGAACAGGGGTTGAAGTGTTACTTGATTTGGGGCTTGTGGACAATGTGTCTGGCTTTTGGGCTAATGATGAGGTGGAGCTTTCAGTTTCTGCATCATCGTCATCATTAGGTTGATCTTTGCCTTAAAAAAAGAAAAAAAAATAATTTTTGTAGATTAATATATTCAGGTGAAATAATTTGACATTTAATTAGAATAAATTTCTGCACAGTTGAGTCAAACAAATATCCTTCTTTGTAAAATAAAAGTGTCATCTTTTTCTGATTTGGAAGGTAAGACAAGTCAAGATCTAGAGTTTTGTTTATACTGCTACAGCTTTTCTAGTGACTGGGGTAGGCTAACTCTCAGTCCCTCTGTCATACCTATTTTATTATTAATAGACTCTCCCACACATAAGTAGTAGTAGTAGCGGTCGCCAGTTGGGCTCAGTGGTGTTGAGTGAGTCAGTCGATGTTGGACATTGAAGTATCAACCATCACAACTAGATTGCTGCGTCATTTACTCTTATTTCAAGTTCCTAATGTTTTGTATGTCGAACCTACTTTAGGACGACTTATTGAAATACAAGCCTTCACTGTGAAAACTATTCTACAACACCCTCTTTCCAAGCATCCCTGTCAAGCAGGCTAATGTAAGCAAGGCTGCACTCCTGTACATCCCTCTCAATGTAGTCCTTCCATGTCTTCCTAGCTCTACCTCAAGCTCCGACTACGAACTCAGAACTTTAAAACAGTCCTAAATCATGATGATGCTTGTTGGACATGATCAAACCATCTAACACAATGTGTGTGCAGCACTAATTTTATATTCTTGTTAACAACTCAGATGAAAGGATTTCATATTGAGGCTTGGTGCCACAGATCCAGTGAATCATCAAGTGGCTGTTGCAACAGAGCCACTGCAAGACCAACGTACTTAGTGCCCAAGTCTTACTGCTGTGACGCAGTGCAGATCATACACACAGAGAATAATTAACACTACACTACTTGGAATATTGGTTCAGAATGTAAGAATAATTTTTTTTTTTAAACAAATCTTGTCATAGCGAGGTTTGACAAACATGACCATACAATTAAAAAATCTTTTTATTAAATTACCCTTTCACTTTCTAACACCGTGTCTAACATTAGACTTTTTTCCTAATTTTTAGAAAACCAAATAAATGGATTCTCAGAAATATTTGCACTATTAATATGCAGAATATGTCACAAAATATAGTAAACTATTTGTCACTTTTACAACATAGCAACAGATTTTACCAGATTTTCTAAGGCTTCCAATTATTAGCCAGGTTAGTGCAATAAAAACAGACACGATCAAAAGGGACAAGCGGAAAACTTTAACTACAGTAGTTGACAATATGAAAAGAAAAACATGAAAAAATCCATTAGAATTGGCTAACTGAACTCAATCAAAAATATTAAAATATTGTGCATACTGACTAAAAAAAAAAAAAAAAAAGGAACACGAGGAAGAAAATACACATGTATCAACAATATATTGAGAGAGATATATCTATAGACAGATCACTAAATCCTAACAATATATCCTTTTGTTTGCATAAGGATGCTTGTCTTGATTTAATATAAATTGTCTTGTGGACTTTTAGGTGATAATAGGAATATGATTCACTCAAAACTAAGAACATATCTTCAAATATTCAGAATTCTCATGTTAATACCATTTGGAATTTGTTATGTAACCTCTAATATCTCACCTCAAAACATCAGACATTTATTTTCCAGAATTTTGAAAACATTAAATTTTTCCCAGTTTTGAAGACATTATTGGAGCACAAAATGGAATTTTCCTAGGGTTCACTGACCCTCTCCAAAGAAAAAAGAAAAAAGTAAACCTTTAATATAATGTATGTACTGTATTTCTAAACATCAAAAAGACGTATTTTTAAAAAAAAAAAATTTTATTAAATTTAAAGGCATTTATATTAAGACAATATTAAAGAGAATATTTTAACCCTTAAGAGATGACAGGGCTGATATATCGGCTGAAAAGTTGAATGATGAAGAAGACGATTGGGTCAATCCATCAACCTGAGATTAGCTGGCTGGTCTTTGTACCAGCCAGCCAGCCAATCAGATTGCTTCTTGCACATGTGGACATTTCAATGGTGGTTTCTGTGATAGTTTGTTCTGTGATTTTTGTAGTGAAAGAGATAATCAGGTACCCCGGAAAAAAAGTTTGTGTTTTGTGTGTGATCTGCCGAAGAAAAATTACCAAAAAGTAATCAGCGAAAATCTACATCAATGACTAGAAGCTATGCTAATGTTCTTCCCTCCCCTGAATGGCGTGACCAATCAGAAAATTCTCTCAATGATCAGAAGTCATCTTTTTTCGCTTATAAAGGAGATGATTTTTTTTTGAGCTGTGACCCCATTTTGTCGTCTCTATGGTGTGTGTTGGACTGTTACGTCGGACTATCGTGTAGACTGCGATTTGGCTACAAGTGTTGCGGCCGAGAAACAAAAAATCTATTGCTGTTGCTACGATCAGTTGACAGTTTTTTTTTTTTTTTTCTTTACCTCTACAATTTTATATCAATTATTTTGTGTTCCAAGGGAAAAGAACTCCCTCTTGTTGGCACTGAAACTCCAAATGAGGCTCAGTCTCCAAAGGGTTAAAACAAAAAATAAAAATAAAAACAATAAACTTAAGATAAGAGATTTAACAAAAATAAAATTAAAATAAAAGAATTTAAGGCAAATTTCAGAAATAAGAACAAAATGTTTATATAAAAAGCAAAAGGAGCCATAAATAATTTAAATATAAGTTTTGATTTGATGGCAGCTGCTTTTTGTCACTCATTTAATGAGAAATTTGATTGACATGTTTTAGCTTTGAAAGAAAAAAAAAAAAAAAAAAAGATAAAAGAAAAGAGAATTATAATGCATAAAAAATAATTTAAACAACATTAATTTACATATCTGAAAGTATAGATTTAGGAGCACTTCACAGTGACCACTGCCCCTGTGTACTTTTGAATTCTCATAAGGCATCAGTGTTACTTCCATTTCCAGTCTAAGTATCAACTTTACTGGAATTCTCTCTCTTCTAATAAAGAATAGAGGACATTAAGAAATAAACCACCTTAGCTCACAAGTAGACAGAAGTGGTATATACATATTTGTATTCTATTTTTAATTTAAAGTCTAAACAAGTCTGCATCAATTGTTTAAAAAAATTATAGCAATACTTACCCACTTCTGATATGTCTGCATATTCCTGAAATTAGAAAGAAAATGATTTAATGTAACATTGGAACCAAATGTTTCACAAATTGATACGTCCTATCAACTTGAAAATATACTTGAAGTTCTGAGATAAAGAACTTTCACATCTCCATAAATTTAACAGCTGAAAATTCTGGGACACATTAAGGAAAGACGTCTAGAGAATTTAACACTCACAGGAAGCATCTAAATCAGGGAGAATCAGCAAGTACTTGGAGTTTGTGTGAATTTATAGTAGAACAAAGACAAATACAGTTAGTAAAGTATCAAAAAGTACTTAGAGCAGAAAAGACATGATCATCCATGTCTAGAAAGAATATGGCATATAAAATATCAAATCATTTTATCAGTACTATTTGTAAAGTTCATTTACCCCTCTAAAACAAAATTGCAATTCCCATAGCAACAATTTTTTGGCAGTAACATTTATCAGCATTAAATGGAGAATCAAGGGGTTGTGTTAAAATTCCAACTGAGTGTCACATTCATTTTTCACCAATGATCTTGGGAAAGGCATGAACCCATTTCTGCTCCCATCCTCTCCCTAGCTACAGATCAAATAACAGGTTGGACTCTGCTCACTAGCCTTTGATGGTAGCCAGTCTAGGAGAAAGACAACTCTGCATTCAAAATTCTAAACTTGGAGAAAGCAATTGGGGGAAAACCATTATCTTTCAAAAAAAAAAAAAAAAAAAAAAAAAAAAAGTCATGGTAGTTCACAAATAAAGAAAAGGAATCTGTGGAGAGCCAGAATTACCTGCATCCTGAAAGTACATCACTTTAAAAACATTTTAAAAGTACATTATTGAAATGATGAAGAGAATGCCACATACAACCAAACATGCCTTGAAATAAAAGGCCAGTCTAGGAAATTGTGAACAGAGAGTTTGTCAAAGATTATATAGAAATTAGTTGTACAAGAGAATAATGGCACAAGAAATTATATAGAAATTAATCGTATCTATCTATCTATATATAAAATTCTATGACTGCCATCATCTGTCCATCACACCCTCTAAAATAATCATACATTGACCAATCAAAACCAAATTTTGGGAAGAAGTGCAAACAGATAAGGGGGGTACAAAGCATAGTTGGTTTTAGTAGGGTGCGTAGTTTAGTACAATAAATTTTCATTTATTTTTTAGGAAAATTAAAAGTTTTATTATTTAACATACGAAATACTCCCACTATTTTAAAAACAATTTAATGAGTAAAATAACAAATACTTATTTAATAAAAATGTAATGTTTTTGCATACCTTTTCTTTAAGTTTGAAAATTTTCTAGTGAGGATTTTAAAAAAAATTCTAGTATATAAAATTTTGTGACTTATTAGTCTGTCCATCAGACCCTCAAAAATAGCCATATATTGACTGATCAAAACCAAATCTTGGGGAGAAGTGCAAACAAGGTACAAAGTACAGTTGGTTTTACTAGGGTGATAACTTCAACAATACTAAATACTGTGAGGATTTCAACACATCAGTAGTCGCAAAAAGTTCTAGTAAAAGAAAAATTCAGACAAAACTTATTTGTCTCATTAATAACCCAACAAGATTTTTGCATATTTTTTAGGTTTACATCAATAGATTTCTTTAACACTTTTGCTGTATAATTATAACATTGTTGCCTGGCTATGCTGACCCATTGTGGGTAAAATAAGTTGCCATTTACTGGAAATAAATGACTTAAAAGACACTGACAGTGATTTCTTAATGACACCACTATTTTGGTTTCAAACAGATTCTCAGCAGTACAGACTAAGTACTAAAAGACACTGACACGCAATAAAATAAATACGTCACAAAATGATTTTTATTGTACACTATGTGTCAATTTGAATTAACATCATTTTTCAAATGTTTCCATATTTTTTTAATGCAAGTAAAATTAAATAATCTAAAAATACATAGTTTAAAGATATTTTCACTATATTTTTATGTTGATGAGAAATACTAACCTAATTTCAGTTAGATGCTCATTCTTAAATAAAAAAAAAAAATATGAGGGGGAAAAAAAAAAACAATTTAATTTTATCACAAACCAGGAACTGGTTCTGCAAACCTCTGTAATTTTAGTAACTGGTTTCAAGTGAATCAGTTGAATTTCACCATTGTGTCTCTCTATGTTTGTTGTGCTACACAAATATTTACAGAGTTTAGTTTGTTCTGGCCCAAGGCAACAAAAATTGAGCAATTAGCAACAATTTCCCAACACAATGTTGTTAAACTTGATCCACAAAAAACTATATTACAAAAGTTGAATTTATAAATTTTTTTTTTTTATTACTATCTTTATTGATTTTAGTACAGCATTTTGGTTGATATATTCTTCAGCCTTCTTTTGTCAGCAAAAGGGGCAGCCCAAGATATGACCTACAATGTCAGAATCAAACACACACAGAAATTTAACTAACTGGTATCATTTACACCAAAGTCTGTAGAAAATATTTTTTGGTATAGTAAAACAAGAAATAAAATCACTGTAACAACTGGAAAATGCACATTGATGATAATAATCTTCTATGTACCATGTCCCTTTAGGATGTGGATGATCATGGCTCTTCACAATTTCCTGTCCTTTGAAGCCCTTAATAAACTTTGTCCTTTTGCTATATCTCTGAATCCATGTTCTGCCAAACATTTAAACAAGGTAGGTCATGTATTGCTTTCCTCTCTCCCTTTTGCTTTTGCTGTCAGTGACAAATTTTCTTCATTATGTGCCCTAGAAATTTTTGATGTTATGTATAAGTGTTTTTTTTTTCATTTTCTCATTGTTGTCTTCAGTCCATGGTATTTTCAGTATCCTTCTGTAGAATCACATTTCTGTTGCCTTTTCTCTACCTGTGATGAGATGGTCCAGCATCTACCATAAATGAGGGCCGATATTACATAATTGTTCAGTACTCTTTTCTTTGTTTCCAATGAAATATTCCTCTTTCTTAATAATTTGCTTAACTTTTGAAAGGCATCTTTCACTATCCCAACGCACTTTTGTATTTTAGAACTGCATTTTCCAACCTCAGTTAAAACATCTAAAATATCTGCCAAGATAGTTTTTGCACTTGTTCAATTTTGGTATCGCCAGTTTTAATTTGCATGTTGGGCTGTTTCTTTTGCTGACAACCGTACATTCTATCATCTTACAGTTGATGCTTAGTCCTTTCTTCTTGCTTTTATTTACTATCTTCTGTAGGATTTCCTGTAATTTCCTTTCTTTGCCTGCAATCAACACTGTACCATCTGCATATCTAATGTTGTTAAAATTATGTCCTCCAATAATGAATCCTGGTAGGACTTGTAATTCTCTCATGATTGCTTCACTGTAAAGGTTGAATTAGATCAGTGAGGAGACACATCCTTGTGACCCTTTCTATTTTTGTGTCTATTTACTGAATTCATTTTCTATCCGTATGCAGGTGGTTGACCCCCAACATAAGTACTGGATTATTCTAATATCATTTCCAAATAAATCAAGATTACTTAGCAATTCAAACAATTCTTTGTGATGTACCTTGTTAAATGCTTTACATAATCTATAAAACATAGGTATGACCAGCAATTGATAAAACACATAAGCCATGGTCGTTGTTTACATGATGTGATTTACATGGATCTAGTTGTATGGAAATTCTACTTTATAAGTTTTCCTTTTCTTAATGTGAAACAAAAATGTTCACAAGATTCTTTCATTAAGTTAAAGATTTCTATTATAATTTATTTTAATACAGGTTGAGTATCCTTTATCTAAAATTCCAAAATTTGAAAACCTCTAAAATCTGAAAGTTTCTCGGGTGTTGACATGACTTGCCACAAATAGAAAATTTCAGAAAGCAACATGGCTACCCATAGCATAATTATTGCATTGCAGCGTTACAAATAAAATGCTGATCTTTTTCAGTTTTCATTACATTTAACTGTAATCAAAATCCATGTTTAGTTTTTATAAAAATACTGTACCTGTATGTATAGCAACATTTTAACCAAAACACGACATTGTTGGTAGAGACTGATAGCTTACCGAATTTTCCTTCTCACACAGTGATGTCATCGATGATGTACCCTCTCCTCCTTGTTTCTCACACCTGATGTAGAAGTAGTGTTTGGGGTTTCACTTATATATTTTTTGTAAGTAGTGATCATGTATTTTTGTACAAGTACAGAAAGTACAAAACATTTTTGTGTGAAATCTTACTTCAGATTCTTCACCACTTAAAAATCTGTGAGAGCATTACATGACTAGCGTCATTACTTGTATCTACGTACAGAAAATCTATCAAATTATATTAAAACTACTTTCAGGGTATATGTTATTTACATAAAACTACTTTCAGGGTATATGTTATTTATATAAAACTACTTTCAGGGTATATGTTATTTACATAAAACTACTTTCAGGGTATATGTATAAGTTGTTATAAAATGTAAAGTGATATCATCTTTATGCTTGGGTTCCATTCCCAAGCTGCCCTATTTAATAGATGCTATAAAAAATTAAACAGCCTGTAAAAAAAAAAAAAAAAAAAAAAAAAAAAAAAGAAAAAAGAGAGAGAGAGAGAGAGAGAGAGAGAGAGAAAAGAAAAACAAAGCACTTCTGATCCCAAGAATTTCAGATAAAGGATTCTCAACCTGTATATTATTCATTTTATGCTTAAATAAAGGGGAATAACTATGCAACTGGCCAAAATCCAACTACATTTAAAGTTAGTTTTCTTAGTACAACTACTAATATATAATTTTGCTCAATGTTTTCAAATATGTGGTTGTGTACAATTTTTAAAAAAAAATATTTTTTTGTGATAAGCCATGGACATCATGATGGAAGAGAAAAATTTTAAAATACGGTAATCAATTCCTGAGAGGGTTTTATTGTGCAAACTTAAGATTTGGAGAAAAATGAATGATTTGATTAGAATAGATTTTGCTTTAAATAATTGGTTTGTCATTTCTGTTCAGGACTGAGACTTTTTCCAATAAAAAGGAAAAATCAAAGCCAATTTAGATTTAAGTACCACTAAGAATATCAGACAATGTAAAAGTAAAAAGGCATTTATTGGGAAAATATACTTTCAACAGACAAATGCATTATTTATAAGATTACCTGTTTAACTACTTCATCTTATAACTGTGGGAAATCACGTGTCAAAGCCTGGTGTCAAGCAAAACCCAAATAAAATGATTCCCACTGACAAGATTAGAAAATCCATACAGAATGTGATTATAATCATAATGATATCATAAGTTATTAAAAAAAAAAAAAAAAAACAACAACAACAACAACTTACTGGTTCAATGCATTTGTCACTTTGTGAGGTATTTACATTCTCAAAAATATTGACATTCTCATATACAGCTCCGTGTCCAAGGGACTTGAGATGGTTCTTAAAAATTTGACGCACAACATAATGAGCAAGTTGGTATTGATCCTTAAAAAGAACAAAGAGGAAAGCACAAACATTATAATTTTAACACATTAAAATTTTTACTTTGTAAGTATTTTGTATTTTATAAGTATTCTCTTAATTCCTAAAAGGAACTTCATTTGAATATCATCAAATCTTTATCACTCTGTATGTGACTTCACTTGCTGTATAAAAAGTTTATCCTGGCACTGAAGGTGACTCTGAACAATAGCATGTTAGAATTCCATAGATGTGTTGTCATATCCTGCTATGGCAACGAAAAACAACTTTGAGTTAAATTAACAGCAAGGTTACTATAATTGAGAGACCTTGAAAAAGAATGCAGTGGAAACAGAAGTAATATTAATAACGCAGAATGCTAAAGGTTAACTGAGAAATAATAAATCATTTAAGAAATATCATCCTGTTTCATTTAAAAATTATCTGCAATTATTTCTTCAGATGTTTATAAAGAATCTCAAAAGAAAAGATTTTTGAAGTTTAGTTAAACTGGGCTGGGTTTTGTGTATTTAGTTGAAACAGAGCAAGCAATAACTGAGCAGTATTATAAAATAAAACCTGGAGATATCCCTAGGCATGGGTAGTGGAGTGGGCTCAGCCTACCTCCAGTAGATTAAATAAAGGTTTTCAGTTTGGTGTTACCTGGATCGACATACTCCTGATGAAGGCCAGAGGAAATAAGGGCCGAAACATTGTGATGATAACAACAAAGATGAGGACAATAGTTCTCTTGTAAATACTTAAATATACTCAAGATAAATTTGACATTTAATTAGTCTAAATTTCTGCACAGGTGAGTTAAGGATTCATGTCACTCTTTCTAGACATTAAAGTTGGTCACCTTTTTCAATATGGAAGATAAGTATTGTCAATTATGATAAGTAGTGATATGTAAACATGAATTTTGTTAAGGAATTAAAAGTAACTTTTTGAATAGCAAATTTCTTTTTCATAGAAAGACATGACTATGCAATTAGAAATTGTTTTTGTTAAATTAACCCTTTCTTTTCGCTTTTAGCATCTCACATTATTAGCCACTTTTAATTTTTTCCAAATTTTAAAGAGAATCAATGAAAGGATTTCCAGAAACATTTTCACTATTAATGTGCAGAATATTTCAGACAATATGTCCCTTTTACAACATGGCAATAGGTTTATGAATTTTATCAAATTTTCCAAATTTCACACTATTAACAAGGTTATTGAAATGCTAAGAAACATTTTGTTATAATTAAAATTTTGCATTATAAGTATGAGGTCTGATCAAAAAGTATCGAGACTGGTGCTACAAAATGAAAACTACAACACATATCAATTCGACATTTAATCTCCTTTGGAGCAGTCCCCTTTTGAAGCCAGCTTCGTTTCCATTGATGGAAGCATTTCTGGAACTCCTTTTTTGGAATAGTGAACATTCTCTTGGATTTCCTTAATGTCATGAAATTTTGTTCCTTCCAAGAGCAATTTGATTTTTGAAGAGGAAGAAGTTGCAATGGACAAGATCTAGGGGAATATGGTAGTTGCCAAACCTGAGGAATGTTGTTCTTGGTGAAAAACTGCTACACAAACCATGGTCACTGATGGAATTTCTATGGTGTGATAAGAGAACACTTTTCCTTCCAAGCACAATAAACAATGGCATGAGTGAGAACGTTTTAACTTCTGTGCCAAGTGGCTTCACTCTGCATACTTTGGCTCTATTACCATAGCAACAATCTTGATACTTTTTGATCAAACCTCATATTTAGCATTTTCCTTATTTCTTAAAGAGACTTCATTTGAATATAAAATTCATTTATTCGGGGGACTTCTGAATAAAAAATATTTACATAAAATTGATTGAAAAATAATAAAGAATTCAAGATAATGTGATTTTGTTTCAAAATAAAAAATAAATAATAAACTTACAGGTGTTTGTACCATTGACTGTCGCTGTGTACGCATAAATTTAATGATTTCGAATAAACTGAAATCTGGAGTGATATTCTGAAAAAAATAAAGTTTACATATAAAATGAAAAGTAAAAACACAAAAAGAGTTAAATATAAAACAGTTATTTAGTTGTGAAGAGGATAGAATAAAAAAATAAGTTTGTGATATAAAAAGATTTTGGACCGAATAACTTCTTATAAAGTTTTCTATTCTAACCAATGATGTAATTAATGATTTTAGTTGTAAGAGTTATTTAAATTTTGTTACTACCAAGGTTAGCTATAAGAGAGAAAACATATAGAGTGATAAAATAAGGTACAAAATAATATATATATCTCAAATTATTTACTAATTTTATTCTAATAGTAGACAATCATATCTCTAGAAAATTATACAAAAAAAAAAAAAAAAAATTCTAAGGAGCAAGTCCCACCCAGGCAGTTTCTTCTCCAAAACTGATACTTTGTGGAACAAACTGTCAAGGGGATGCTTCTCTGACAACTACAATCATGGTCTCTTCAAGTCCAGGGTCAACCAATATATCTATCCTACATGTCCTCATAATATGAATTTCTTATCTCCTCCATCCCACTCCCTTACAACAATCTAACTTGAGTGGCCCTTGCGTCTTGTATTGTGTGAACTAATTGATTTTTTTTTTCCTCTTAAATCCCTAAAAACACATTTGTATTTGTTCAACAGCTACAGTGACCACCTGGGGTTTATACTGCAACTATGCTGAGCAGACCTTAGTTACAGTTTTTGGGAGTGCATTGTCTGGTGTGATCAACAAGACAATACACTCCCAGGACCAGTACACACAATCCCTTGATCATGATGACTTGTGACCGTGTTCCCACAACCATCGACAGCTACCCAATTAGTTCTGTTTACCCAATTACATTCACAAAGGGTCAACTTGTGGTATGGTTTTCAGACACTTTCCAAAGGTGCTGCATGTTGGGATCACCTCCACAGGCTGGCAAATAACATCAAGAAGTCATCTTCCTGATAAATTTACCATGCTGAGATTTGAACCCGGGTCAGAAAGCTAATGTACTAACCACGTGCCCTCATATGTGCGTGCGTGTGTGTAGACATTGAAGTCAACACTCAGAGGCAACAGACATTTTCATGCAATTGTTAGGCCATATGCATTGTATTTTTTCTCGACTATATATACGGGTCAGTGATACATTGTGGGTAGTCTGTTCTAATGATTATTTTGGCAGGAGTAGTTTGTTAATTTGATTATTATTTACTTTATTTATTTGGATTAATTCATTTTACTTGTTTTTGTTTATTTAGTTTTACTTCATTTATTTTTATTTATTCTTTTCAGTTCTCAATTTTTAATTAATGTAGTAAAAATTTGTTTTTGCGTCTGCATTTTGAGATGGGTTCTGAATGTTTATTTAATAGTTTGTTTTGTTTGATTGTTGTAGGCTGATGTTCTGTTCCTTATTTTCCATAATATTTTGGTGCGATTTGTTTAATTTCCCAGATATACTTGGAAAGCATTGTGCTGTTCATGTATTTACTATTTGTGAAAGATGTTTTGTGTGCATAGTTTCTTTGTTTCCAGGGTCCTTGAGTTACTCCTATGTATATTTTTTCTTTGTTATCTGATGATTTTACTGTGGCTTGTTTTGTAAGCAATTGCCGTTAAAGGGACATTCATTTTTTATTTTCATTTTTTATTCTACAGTTACACGTGGGTTTAATTTGTTTGTGTGGTTTGTTGATAGTTTTCTTGTGCTTTTTAATTATTTGTGTCATGTTCTGGATGCAACTGTAGCTGATTTTTACTGTGTTTTTGTTGAATATTTTGTGGAGAGTGCTATATATGTGTGTGTGTGTGTGTGTGAGAGAGGAGAAGGAAAGAGAAGAAAATACCTACTCCATTTTTAAGCAGAGTCTGGGCATAATCTATGGCACATATTGTTCCTGTCCGCCCACAACCAGCACTGAAAATTAAAAAAATAAAATAAAATTTACTGCATTTGACAAATATTATTCAATGTTATTTGAAGTTACAGAACATTTTTTATATTTGTTACAGAAAATAAAACATTTTCCTCATTAAAACTTTTCTTAGATCCATTTTTACAAGGAAATTTGTTTACCAACATATACACACACACAAAAAAAATGAAAAACAAATACACCTCAACAAAAAAAAAAAAAAAAATTTAATTCATTCTGATATCAGTAACAAAAAAGAAATTTATTCATGTACAAAGTCACTTTTCTATTTTATACATAAAAATGAATGCATTTTATTTACATGTATATAAAGCAGTTTTCACAGATCAATTTGCAAGCCTCACTGTTAAGATGAATTTAAAAACGGAGATATCTACGGTTGATAAAGTTTCAGTAATGTTATGTCTCCTGTTTAGGATTGAGTTTGCAGTTGCTTCTAAAGTTTACTCCAACTCTATATTTTTAATGTCTGTGGTTAAAGTCTTAAATTTTATTAACTATTTATTTACCAATAGGAGTAGGTAAGTTTGCCTATCATCCAGTTCACACTCCCCTAGTCCACCAGATTTTTTGAACAGGAGTAGATGTTTAGGATTGGGCTTCTGGTTGCTTCTAAAGTCTTTTCATTCTCTTTTACTTCTACTAGCCCCTTGCGTCTTAGTGGTGTTATTACCTTGCTTGGGGTGAATTGAAAAAATTTACTTATATAGTGTGATATCCTAAATTTTTGATTCTGACAGGAAATTCATTTGTTTCTACATAGGTAAATACTGTGTGTGCAAAAGAATAAAAAAAATTGATTAATGGTAGGCATTAATGGGTTAATTAATTCTTATGTAGAAACCTATAATTTATTTTTCTTATTTTTTGAAATCTTTCACCCCAAGCAAGGCAATAAAGCCACTAACATGCATGGGGTTATAAAGAACGGACAATAAAAAGAACGGGATTTATGCAAATAGAAGATGATGATTGACATTAGATTTAAATCTTTGAAGATCAAAATTGACTGGAAAGTAAGAAGCTGGGAGAGATCTCTACATGTAACAAGGGAAGAAACTTTTAGCATAGAACTTACAGTTACATCTAGCCATTTCAACTGTAAAACCTAACTGCCAATCTAGTACTGCACTTAAATTTGTGAAGTCAACATATTAGACACACCTCCATTTCAGGAGGACAAATTCGAGGGTAAAAGGTTGATAAAATTCACCAACAATCAACAACTCCTCTCTAAGAACAGTATTATCAGTCAATGTATAATATAATTAGTCTGTCAATACTATTGACATTGTAGAAGAGAAGACAACTTACTTTGTGCGGCAAAGTGAGTAAGTATATGCTTGGTGTGCAAAACGAGTGAAGGAAAGGAAAGGAAAGGAAAAAGAAATATGGCTGCTCTGACACCTTAATTTAATAAAGACACATTCTCGGAGTTAAGAGAATTCACAAGTGTGGGTGAACATATGCAAATTTTTTAGCAAGATCAGCTGAGCATAAAAATCATCATGCGAGTGAGTATAGTTGAGTTTGTTCATAAATGTGGCGCTGCTTGTGCAGAGAGACTTCATCAGTTGGAAAGAGATTACTTGGATCAGTTTCACACAAACTATTTCGGCAAAAATGATAGAGGAGAAATTTGACCTTAAACTTATTCCCGAATTTGATGATACTGCATCTGGACCATCTGTGGTTGAATGGATTGTGAAAGCTGAGCTGGTCTGTAAGATGTGCCGGGTTAAATATCCAAAACACGTAGTCCCTTTAAGGCTAATGCGTGGTGCATTTGCTGTCTATCAACAGTTGAGGGAGAACGAAAAAGAGGATTTCAGCTGGATAAAATCTGCATTATATACAGCTTTTGCTATGGATGGTTTTCTGGCTTATGAACAATTTGCTGAGTGACAGCTCTGTCCTGGAGAATCGGTGGATGTCTATCTGGTGAAGTTATGAAAACCTCTGTCCTGTTCAGCGAAATGAGCGACCATGGCTTGGCATGTGCGTTCGTGTGAGGGTTACTGGACTGCGTTAAACATCTTCTTTGCACTTCAATCCAAATAGATGAGTTGTCTATTGACCAGCTATTAAGTTGAACGTGAGCATTTATTAAAGATGAAGAATTGGAAGAGGGACTGGCAGTTGTGGCAGTGCGAAAAACATGGGACGAGGTGAGGAAACTTCCTACCAGGGATCCACATGGCTCCATAACATGCTACTGTTGCAACGGTCCCAATCATTTTGCAAAGGACTGCAAAAGAACTATATACCAAAAGGTGGACACCTAGGATGTGATGTCATGAATGCAATGCAGTAGGCCATGTAGTCCACAATAGCTTAGGAAACAATTCGGGGGAATAGGCCTCAGCACCAGTTTATGCCCCAAGCTCAATATGAAGGAGGCGCTACCTGAAATTGCTGTAAGCATCAATGGAATCAAGAGTTTAGCCTTGCTAGAGACAGGCTTTTCTTGATCACTCAAGCAGACCACTTTGACAGTCTTGGAAGAGGAAAGACGTGGACGTGCTCACCGGTGGTGGTAAGGCTTATTTAACTTGACGTGAGCAACAGGCCCCCTACTGATGTTGTGGTTCTGGTTGTGGACAGAATTGCTTGTTTTTGACATCAAGAAGTTGGGAGGAGCAAGTGTGTCCAGTGTGAGCTTTCCCCCAACTTGACTGGTCTTTGTGTGTGGCCAACAAACCTGACTTCCATGTGGAGCATGATCAGAACAAGAATATCTGGGTTGTGACCAGACACCACCCATGTTGAAGAACTATACAGCTGAATTCCCAGTACCAAAGCCGCTCAGGGAGGAGTATATTCGTGATCTATAAACCTGGATGAATAATGGCTGGCTACTTGTGTTCTGAGGAAGAACTTGGTCCTCCCAAGGGCTTGATCCCTCTAATGGCTTTGCTGCAGGATTGTTACTGCATCAGGATGCTGCTAGCATCATCTGATAGCTGTAGTCACTATTCTGCGAGGGACAGCCACCTGCCGAAGCTGCTCATTGACAATGGTGCAGCATTCTGTGGGGAGGTATTCACTAAGAACTGCTGAGAACTGTGGTGTTTGACTTAGATTCTGGTGTGCCCATAAACCATCAGGGAATGGCATCATGGAGAGATGCCATTGCACCATCATGCGTATCACTGCTTGGTCGGGATGTTCCATTATGGAGCCATTATAACGGTATAATGCGGCACCAAAAAATGTCACAACAGCTTCATCGGTACCAGCTAACTTCATAAATGGTGCTGATGCTGCACCACCACTTCAACACACAGATCCTGGAATCTACAGAGTGGGAGATGCAGTATTGGTAATGACCCCACAGGGTTGATGTTCAATACAATTCAAAAAAAAAAAAAAAAAAGAACAGTGACAACATTCAGTTCTCATCAATGAAAAGCTACGCCATATCAGAGACCTCTGTCCATGTCAGAGAACTGCATCGTCGGAAAATAATGGCAGTGAAATGTTGAAAAAAGCGACTCAGATTCGGCGCTGTTTTTCTGCGCAGGGTCAGATCATTTATCTATGGAACCAGCAGAAACAGATGCTGGAGACACCGATGATGCCAATAATGAAGGAGACTAAGTAGCCACAAATGCAGAAGAAATAAGTGGAGTCCATCCACTTTTACATAGAAACCATCAACAAAGGTGAACGCCATCTCCATGTCATTTATGTGAACAGGAGATCAGGGAGGAGTATAGAAAAGAAGATGACTTACCTCATGTGGCAAAGTGAGCACATATATGTCTAGCATGCAAAACGAGTAAAGGAAAGGAAAAAGAAATATGGCTCCCCGACACATTAATTTAAGAAAGACACAGTCTTGGAGCTAGAATTCACGAGAGTGGGTGAACGTATTCAAATTTTTTTGCGATATTAGCAGGGCATAAAAATCATGATGCGAGAGAGTATAGTTGATTTTGTTTTTGAATGTGGTGCTGCTTGTACGGAGAGACTTTGTCAGTTGAAAGAGATTACTTGGATTAATTTCACACAGACATGAAGACTGCATTCTTGCAAGGTGAAGAAACTGAACGGGATGTCTATATTAGACCCTCATCAGTGTCTAATACAGACATCCCATTCAATTTCTATAATTTTAATTGATATACAAGGTGTCCCACCAAAAATAACAAAAACAAAAACAAAACAAAAAAAAAACATACTCTTTGAAGTTAACCACAGTTGGGATCATTGAATAAATGCAAATGATCCTTTCTTTAGCTGCATAGTATGTCCTTCGTCAGGGCTACATACAATTTTGAATTCAGAGTTTTCCTTCTAGACCAGTTGCCACCCATAGCTATAGAACCCAATTTGTCCTACTATTTACCAATTACTTACTCTTTAAATGACAATAAATACAGTGTTTATTGAATTGCAAACAAAATGAATGGTTAAAATTAAGAAATATTAATGTTTATTGACTTACAAAGATTAACAGTCTAACTATTAAATGAAATTAAATGCATGAATCTGAAAAAATTTAAAATGTTATATGAAGTCAAAAAGTGAGTACATTTTTTTGGGACACCCTGTATATGGGTTAGATGGAGAGAGACCTAACTGCCAATCTGGTACCACTAGGAAAGTTCATCAAAACAATTGCTATGAAAATATTTATAGAAATGACACAAGGAATCTATGTTATGGTGGTGGGAACGTGATTGAAGCAGAGATGCCAATAAGACTGCAGATTCTTCTTTTTCAATTTGCTAATGATGTAATTGGATAATACTTATGCATTTTTTAAAACTCATTTAACAGTTTATAGCTATAGCATAACATACAAACTTACAAATAAAAACAAATTGTAGAAGGCTCCAGAAAGTCATAGTACTTACTACTAATATAGGATTTTAGAGATTTCATGTTGGTGGGAGTGGGTGACATTTTTTAAAAATAAACTGAATTAAGCCATTCTTCACTATTTTTGAACAAAAGTTCATTGAATTATGATACAGGAAATCAATTATTTTACAAAAAATCATAACCCCAATATATATATATATATATATATACACACACACACTACATTTCAAATGTTTGAAACCACCCCCTGGTAATTTTTTAAATTGGCACAAAAAGTAATTTCTTTTCTACTTTAAATAAGGGAAAATTATTATACAGTGAGACAGGATTTTTTTTTTAGAAATTTTGCAAAAAGAAGAAAAGCATTTTATGATTAAATTTTGCTATCAAAATAGCCTCCTTTTGCCTTGATTACTGTAGCACAAATTTTTGGCATTCATTGCAAAAGTTTCTCAAAATATTTTTAATAATTGATTCCATTCTCTAAGAGCTCTTTTTCATTTTTTTCACTCTTCTGTCAAGTTCATCCCATGCCAATTCTTACGGTAGCTTCGAACATTTGAACTGCAGTATATAAAAATAAAGACGTGTGTATTTTCTGTTTCTTTATAGCATGAGTAAACTTGTATAAAAAGAATATATTCTCTAGTTACATTAGATAAAGATTATCCTTCCTGCATAGATAAGCCAAGAAAAAAACTCATAACTTGACCTACATGTTTTTTGCATCAAAGTCTTACATGTGAACCATGACTTTTTTTTGTTACAGGAGGAAGTAAAAAATTGTTAAGCTTTTTAAAACCTATCATGCCCTTTTTTTTTTTAGATGACACTAATGGAATTTACAAACTGATACATTAACACATTTGTTATACCTCAACTATTCTGTAAGAAAATGGAAGCAAAAACTGGCATGTAGGGCAATTTTTTTTAATGTCAGATTTACCTGCAATGGATTACAACTGGAACATCTTTTCTTGTCCTCTCAGACAACATTGTAATAGCATCTAAGATGGAAGACTGATCTTCCACATCTGGAACTCCATGGTCTGGCCATTCAGCTAAATGAAGCTGTGTAATTTCTTGAACCTTGTCATTTTGCTTCGCTTTCATTTTACGAATTATAAAATCAGAAGATATTTTATTTTCTGATTCCTGTTGAAAATAAAATAAATAAATAAAAACAATTAATCGTTTACATTATAACATAATCAAAACGTGTTTGACTGGGCATGTAAAGAAAGTTCAGTAATTTTCAGAATTAAATGTTTAACCTTGAGTTTCAAATAACACAGGATGACTGGGACTTTTAAATAATTCTTTATAATTTTCAGTAATGAAACACTTTAATACTTGCCACCTAAATTAAGAGGTAGAAGAAAATTTCCTGAATATTTAATAAAAGGGGTGGTTGGAATAAGGATTTCCCAGGTGGATTTTCCTCAAAAAAAAAAAAAAAAAAAAAAAAAAAAAAAAAATATAATAATCTTCCCAGCCTGTCTATCAGTAACTCAAAGGTAAATGGTCTCATTTGAGAATTAAACTATACTAATAAAATAAAAATTTGTTCAAAACACCTAACTTCAAATAATATTTGTTGTACATAGAAGTTAGGTGTTTTGAAAATTGTTGTGTTTGTTGCCCTGGGCAATCATCCAAAAAGGGACCCTGTTTCCTTGTGTGTGTGATGCAAGAATGTCTCTCCTATCTGAGGTGGGTGTTTATATATTCACCTGCTATGTGATTCAGTTGCAGGAGGTGGTTTACCCATTTCAGCAGTTGGAAAATGATCCCCGCAAAAAAAAAAATCTCCAGAGAATTTACAGATTGAATGATGTTCTAGGAAGCAATGGAGGTTATATTGATGATTAAATATTTCTAGAAGCATTGGTATCTTCATTTGTGATATCAGTCAGTTATGTGCCATATCTGATAAACACTTAGGCAATCATGTATCTTTCGATACATGACTGACGAGGCAGATTTTTTCCTGCATTAGGTTGTCATTTCTTTTTGCAGGAGACTAGTTACCATCCAAGGCTATAGAACCTGATCTATCCTGCTAGTTACCTATAGCTGAGGGGGGAGGGAGAAGAAGAGGATTCATACCAAGGGTATTAGCATGTAAGTTGTAGAATAACAATAATAATAGAAGGTCATAGTTGACTTAGTCCGAAAAGGCATCGCAACATTTCAAAAAGAAAGAATAACCTGCCTTGCCCCAGATTGGAGCAAAGACGGAATGGGCTTCCTACTTCTGCAGAAGTATTGCTCATGCACCACTGACAAAGCCCCAGTTTGCTGCCCTGAAGGTTGGCGCCTGATATTTGCTGGTAGCAGATTCTGCATTGATGCTGAGCGCAGATATGCACCTATTGAAGGCGAAGCAGCAGCAATTGCATGGGCATTGGAAAAATGTCGGATTTTTTGTAATGGGTTGCCTGAATCTCATAGTGGTTACAGATCATGAACCACTAAAAGGATTATTCGGAGATAGAGACCTTAGTAAAATCCAAAACCCCGATTATTCAGGTTAAAGGAGAAAACCCTCAGGTACAGATTCACCATTCAGCACTGCCCTGGGAAATGGCACAGAGCCTCCGATGCTGTCTCTCGTAACCCAGCAGACATCTCACAGGCACTCCTAAATGTATTCACTGCTGAACCCTCTCAATCAGACATCATAGAGTCTGACAACATGGATGACTGGGTCAAATCAAAAACCTTATTAGCAACATTCGGTGCAAATGACAACCTGGAGCTCATCTCAGCAGGCGTTATCCGACGGGCGGGACGCAGCGACCAAGTAATACAAAAAAAAAATTAATAGAAGTAATACAAAACGGATTCCAAAGAACGCGTGATCCTCACTGCACCTGAAATCCATGAATATTGGGAAGTGAGGCACCGCCTAAGTGTTGACGACGGGGTTAGTGCTCTTAGATCAAAGAATTGTTATCCCCACCTCACAACGCCGCAAAAAAATATTACATAGCCTACATTCTGCACATCAAGGCGAAGTTGGCATGAAGGCACGTGCCAATGAATCTGTTTATTGGCCGGGATGAATGCTTCAATTCGTAATATTAGAGCAGGTTGTAACGTTCTGCTCAAAAATGCCCCGAGTCAACCAAAAGAGCCAATCAATTTGACACCATCTCCTGATTGGCCATTTCAGCAAATCGTCATGGACATCTTCCATGTTGGAAACCATGGTTACTTAGCATGCGCTGACAGGTTAACGGGCTGGCTGAATCTATACCACTTGAGCCACGGAGAAGCTAATGCCTCAAGGATTATTTCGATTTGCGAGACATATTCCAAAACCTACGGCGCCCTGAGAACTCAGCAGTGATGGTGGGCCACCCTTCACATCTCTTCCATTCAAGCAATTTTTGCAAGACTGGGCTGTTAAACAAAGGTTATCATCTGCTGGTTACCCACAATCCAATGGTCGAGCAGAGCTCGCTGTCAAAACAGCCAAGAGAATCGTAAATGGCAAACACAGGAGCCCAAGGATCATTGGATAATAACCGTGCAGCAAGAGCCATCCTCAATACAGGAATACGCCCATTCAAAACATTGGGCTATCCCCTGCTCAACTACTACTCCACCGCCGACTCACGTGACTACATACCATCCCACCCAACACTCTATAAGCCACACGCGAATTGGATAACCGCAGCACAAAATCGTGAGATAAGTTTGTCCCGCCGAACGCTTTCGTCTCATAGA
Organism: Acanthosepion pharaonis; assembly: GCA_903632075.3. Taxonomy (NCBI): domain Eukaryota; kingdom Metazoa; phylum Mollusca; class Cephalopoda; order Sepiida; family Sepiidae; genus Acanthosepion; species Acanthosepion pharaonis. The sequence continues at coordinate 2,179,828 of CAHIKZ030001213.1, forward strand.
GCGATACAACAGAACAGCACACACTTTAAACCCCTTCAAAAGGACAAATAGTGGCACTACAAAGACCAACAACCCGTCGATGGGACACAACAGGTCAGGTCATTGAAACCCTCCCCAACCACCAATACCGTATCAGAGTTGACGGATCAGGTAGAATTACCTTATTTAAATCGCCGATTTCTCAGGAAACTGGATACACCAACAATTCCAGTTCCAAGACCTAGTGCAATACCTGAGACCCCTACACCAGTGCAACAAACAGTCGACGCTGGAATAACATCAAACACTGCTCAGCCGTCTACAATAACACGGACAAAAACCCTCGGGCATTGTCCAGACTACTTCCGCACAACCAGCCAGGTTTAAAGGAACTCATCCCTCCCCAAAGGCCACTACCCACACGCCGATGGGGAAGAAGATGTAGAATAACAATAATAATAAAGCACTTACGGGGCGTAAAGAGTTCCAACTAGCGTCCAGCTGGCAGACAAAAATAAAGCAGGTTGTAACTTAATACATATCCTGCAAACTGAGAAATCATGCTAGTATTTATATAGTAATACTTCCACTCAGGTACCAGCAGCCAATCATAGCCCAAGCAATGGACTATCCCACTTTAGCATAATGAGATGCTCCATTGCACCATAAATGGCTCTGTCTCTATGTTGAATTAGTTCTTCACTCAGCTTGCTCCACAACTGAGTGGTTATCTTGACCACGTGATTGTTCGACATAAGTGAATGTAATCAATTCAACTGGAATTTGAACTTGGCTCTCCGATTCCTCAGTCTGAGCCGTTATCCATTACTCCACCATGCCTTACAATTAAATCAGACAGAACTTTTGTTTCAACTGATATAATATTAATTGAACCATTTGTTAAAATAGATAATTTAGAATTTTTTAATTCAGTATTCACAAATGAAACCTTTTAATCTCTGATGGCCTTCAACTGTTGCCCTGAAGCCCATGTCCTGATTGAAATTGATTTTAATTGTGGCAATACCTATAATGCTTCAGAAAAAAATGTTACCTTTTTTATTCCAAAATAAAATAATTCAGAAGGTAATTTTTAAGAAGTGACATTTTTATTAGGTTGGTGCAAAAATAATGACGTAAGAATGTCGTTTTTTGACGTAGAAAAGTACGTCAAAGAATGTCGTTTTTTGACATAGAAAAGTACGTCAAAAAACGTCATTATTTTTGCACCAACCTAATAAAAGCAGAATTACTGAGCAAAAGCCATTGTAATCAACTATTAAGCTAACAATATTGGTACAAGAACAAAGTTGTTTCAAAACAAAAAAAAACTATTTTGTAGGTAGGAAGGTATTTTACTCACCAATTTCACTTCTATCGTACCAAACATTTTACTCTCACCGTCCTTTGGCCAATATCGTTCACATTTAGGCTGGAAAAAAAAAAACAAATAGGAATTAAAAGAAACAAATAGGAATGAAAGTTTGGTAAAAGAATTCACGAGTGGAATATCCAGTGGGGGTTAGACTTATGAGCAATAAGATTAACATGCAAGCCTTAATTAACAGAAGCTGCTAACTTTAATAGATATTTAATGGAAATTCATGCTGGTAATATTCTTTTACAGAGTTTTGTATGAGTTTCAAGTGCGATGTCCAATGTTTTATTCTAATAGAATAGTTTTATGTTTCACATCACACTTTACTTTCAAATCTTAAATTTTAAATTCTTTTAATCTTTTGAATGGTCCTGTTTCGCATTACTTACTGAATGTATCAATGTTCCAGAACAGTTATTAGCATGGAAACTGGAACCAGCAAGCAATGGTTAAATTCCTGCTTCATCTATTGCATTTGTTTTTCACACAAATGTCATTGAGAAGCCAGGTCTTGGCTTGGTTGGCAACTAGTCTAAGAGAAGAACTACTACGAATTGAAAACCATAGAGAAGGCAACCGAGAACCATTCCACTATCTTTACAAAGAAATTGTTGTAGGTGGTATATTGGCCCGCAAACAAATATTGAATGACGGAAGACAACAACAAACCAAACGAAGACTTGGGTCTAAAAAAATATTGCCAAGTGTATCTTTGCTAAAGAAAAATACATAAAAACAAAAATAATTGTACAGTGCACTAGGCAAAAAGAATAAATAAAAAAAATAACTTCATGTAAAATGTGAGAGTAGTGTTGTCCTGAAAAGGACAGATTATTGCATATCATTGGCAAGGATGGTTGGAGTGACAGGAGCTGGAGATGACTGGAGCAATAAGAGCTGGTAACCTACTGAAGACGGCGGGAGTTATGGGCAATGGCAAGCTTGGGTTGATGATGGCTAGCCAGCTGGAAATGCTGCTGATTGCTGAAGTTGTGAGCTGGCCGTTGGCTGGATGAACAGATACTACACTTTGATCCTAGTCATCGGAGCCACAGAACGCTTGGTTTTACCCATACCTCCCCACTGAAATGGGACGTGACACAATGTGAGGCTTATTGTGGGGAACCTGAACATGTACACTAAGTACAAAATTTGCCCACACTCCCGCAACTGTCAATTGTGCTGGTCTCAGTGGCGACCATTGATCCCCTTCTCTAGTGTAATGAGAAGGTGAAGCCTTGAGTAGCTGTTCCCCAGGGCCGGACACTTCAATGTATTATTTTTCTCAGCTGCATCTCTATCAATGGACAGAGCCACAATTGAGTTGTATTCTGCCTGAAGACAGAGATGCAACTGAGAGATGATAAGCATCCCTCGGCAAAGCTGTGGAACACTTTTTTTTTTTTGTTGCTTTTAAGGCCTCTTTATATCCTGAATCAGTCTTACAATAACACTAGTTATGCATTTTCTTCCACTTGTTTTTAAAAAAAACGTGGGAGTGCTGACAGGACACAACAAAGTCACAGAATTTTACTGAGAAAAAAAAAAAAAAATGAAATTTTTGGAGAGCTGTGATTTGCCTACATCCTGAAGGGATATGGCATTAAAAAAAAAAAAAAAAAAAAAAATAAAGCATAGATAGCTGATTTTTTTTAATCATCTTACTCCAAGCAAGGCAATAAGGCCACTAAGATGAAAGACTAGTGAATATGAGAGAACAATAAAAGTACAAAAGTGTTATATAGGAATAAAGTGTTGCTGCTGACACTGGAGTTTGAACACAGACCACCAGAGAACAAACACAGGTGATCCCATTTTGAATAAGTAGATCATGTGATGATAAAGGAAATATATGTATGGGAATTAGTGTGGCATCTAAGTGATCACTATATGGATTACTATTTGGATCACTATTCGGTGGTTACTATTCGAGCAAATATTATTGAGCAAGTACTATTAATGCGAGTGTTATTTGAAGGCGTCTGACACCAGTATCGTTCAATGGCGTTACTATAGTTGCATCTGTGATTACAAAGTCTCTACTACAACAAGCATTATGAAAGTGGTAATGAGTGTTTGTTGACATCACAAAAAAAGATAACAATTGATACTGCATTTAAATTTTTTAAAGATCAAAGATGACGGGAAATCAAGAGGCTGAAAGAGTTCCATAAGCAAGAAGTGTGAGAGAAGAAACTGTTAGCAGTTAGATCTAAAGCCATTTCAACTGTAAAATAATGAAACCTTGCACCAATCTAATAGTACCATACCAAACAAGTTATCTCTAATATGTGAAATGTGTATCTGGGGTTTTTCTCAAAACTATAAAAAGATCCTTAAATCTGAATATTCTGAATCACTATTGTCTAGGGAAGGTTCTTATACTATTTATTTGAACCTACACCCAGACATATGTACTGGGAATTTATTAGTCTTTCGTTTTTGAAGTAATTTAAAAATTGCAATTTACATTTAAATTAATCCTTAAAAACTGGGTTTTTCATTTAAGATCTAATTATAGATAATAATAATTAATTATAGTTTATCAGAATATTTTAATTTGTATTTTTACCAAGTGTTATTTGGGTTTTACTTTTTAAAAAACGTTTTTATAAAATTTTCTTTTCTTGCACTTCTCACTTGCTTCCCTGTCACCTAAAATCTTTAAAAATTTAAATGCAACATCAATTGTCATCTTTATGAATCCTTGTTCCCTATTTTCTTTTCTCCTCACTAAAGTCTTCTCATTTTCTTTCACTCTCTGTAACACTTTGCATCCTAATGGCTTTATTGCCTTGTTTGGGGTGAGTGGAATGATTAAAAAAAAAAAAAAAAAAGGTTTCACTTCCCTTGCTTGCAAGTAAATGTAATGTTTATGCTAAATAATAAGGTAAGGTTGATGTTAATATTTTTTTGCCTCTAGAGTGGATTTAACTAAAACTGTTTCAAAATTCTAAGGTGTAAGCTTGAAATATATTTGAAACTTTGTCAAATACAGTTTTCATTCTAACAATTTTAATGAGCTAGACTACAACATTTTCAATAATTATTTAAAACATTTGGGGGGGGGGATTTCTTTGGAAGTGTGCAGAAGCAAATCTAATTTTAACGGCTGACCTTAAAATATCTGCTTTTCAAAAGCAATGTTTCATTCAATAGCCAGACATTGCAAAGATTATAGTTTATCCGTTGATAGGCCATTGTCGTTATCCTTGGAGTTATATATTTTTTAATTTATGTTCAAAAATTTACTTACTGTAAATTAATTTATCCATATTTGTTTTTAATTTTCCCCAACTACACAGTTTCATGGTGTAACTTCACTTGTCAAGAGTTGTTTTTGATAAAATGGTATATATATATATATATATATATATATATATATATATATATATATATATATATAGCACATTGCATACTGGTGTTAATAAAATAGTGCTCAATGGAATGTAACAGAGGTATAAATTATATATTAACAAATATACCCCCACTGGTAACATGACTGAGTTTACTTTAAGTAATTTATATGTGTGTGTTTCCCGCCTTTTTCTTTCTGTTTACTTTACATACAAAATTCATAATTTAAAAAATTTTTCTTTTATATTTATGTTTATCTTAAATAAAAAAACTGTTTTTTGTGTTTTTTTTTATAACAACAATTCCCTTATGAAATATGGACTGCCCATTCATTGCAATAAACCAATATATTTAACAAAATTTAAATTATGTAATGGTTAGTCTCAAATACAGCACCTGAAAATTGTATTGTAAATGAAAATCTTAGTTGTGCTACTGGTGAGGAAAAAGGTGTGTGTGTGTGTGTGTGTGTGTGTGTGTGTGTGTGTATATATATATATATATATATATAGCAGACAAGCAGATATGAGTGTTCAAGAGAAATCATGGTAAATTTGTTGTTTAAAAACATTAATTTGACTTTGCTAACCAGATGCTTCCTCTGTAGCTAAATGGTATAGCATGTCAGGCTATTTGACGGTTCTGTGTAGGATACAGGTTCAATTCCTGTCAGAGGACATATTTTCTATGAAATTTCTCAGACATTCAGGCCATGAATATAGTTCTATATATAATTGTATTTTCTATGTAAAGCTTTGCAGTTATTTTTATTAATGCTTTTTTTCTGGTTTCTACTGCTTTCTGATTGCCATTCTATAAATCTTACTTATTATAAAACGCAGATTGTGTGTGTATGTGTGTGTACGTTTATATATTGGATTGGATTTCCTACATTTTTCAACCGATTTCAACAAAACTTCACAGGACTACGTAAAATTACCATGCGGTGGTTCTGACAGTGCCAAAAATTGGAAAAACAATTGTTTTTGCACAAAATCAATTTGAAAACACGATGAAGAGGCATCACTCACCAGAATGAAAGGGGGACAACTCATATCGAGTTATACTTATAAAACCCAGGTTGTTTGCGTTGTGTGTGTTCATTTATATATGAGATCGGATTTCCTACATTTTTCAACAGATTTCAACAAAACTTCACTTTTTTTTTGGCAGGTAGTGTTTCTTATTGTCTTGCACACTTTTTTTCTTTATTTTTACATTCAGAATGCTTTAAAAATTCCATTTACAAGACAATTGTTGATAATAAAATTCTATTCAATCGGTAGACTCATAACGATTGAAAACAATGTTTTTTGTTTGAGTTTGACCAATTAAAAAAAAAAAAAAAAACTAATTAAGACATGCATGTCCGTCAAGCTTAAACAATAATCTTTGTCAATTTTATTTTTCAGTCTTTATGATGGTTGATACTTGATCTATCTCTTACTGTTACATCCCCGGGCAACGCCAGGCTCTACTGCTAGTCATTAATATCCTACATGGATCAGAAATAAATCAGTCAAGCAAGATAAACTTTCATGCCTTATTCTTCGGAAGCTGTCTTTATGTGACAGCTGCCTTATTGATTAGGCTATGAAGGCTAATCAATTACTGTAATTCAAATCTACCCATGCAATTTTATTTCTGCTATGTTTGTTTGTTGTTTGCATACACTAGCATAAATATTAATTTCAATATTATTCCAATTTCTCAAATGAAGCAAGATCAGTTATTCGTTTTTGACAAGTATTTCTTTTATCTTAGATGCAGTTACTTTTTTTTTTGCAATTCCCAGATGATTGTCTCATGGTCATTAGCAAGAAATATGAACTGAAAATAAAGAATAAGCCTCCCTTGAGACAAACTCATCTCATCTTTGGTTTGCCTATGTTACTGCGGCAGATGCATTACCAATTAAGCCATGAAGACCAACATATTCTTTAGTCATTTGAAAATATTCAATATTGTTAGAGAAGAATTTCACCACTCCCCTCTTCTCATACACTCTTCTTGTTCTGAGTATATATGATTCCTTAGGCAGTGGTAATTCGTAAGTCAGAAACAAGACTGATGACACTATTTAATTTTCTAATTTTACTAGAACTTGCATTAAACATGGTGAAAAGGATTTTCCAGTTATGGAACACCCTTGTTAGTTATTTTTTGCCCTCCCTTATAACTGTTTGAAGATGCTTCCTTTGTGACGAGAACAGAGATGAGGATATTAGTCTGAATAAAGACAAAGAGGCAATGATTAACCTTTGTACCGACATAAAAACAAAAAAGCGTATCAAAATGATGGTTTTTCCCTTGACGCCACTGTTATTTTAACTACCTTCACTCAGCAATGTTTGTTTTAAAAAGCAATAATTAGAATTTTAATAAAACCTAAAACATATGTTTAAAGTGAGTTTATACATTTATTTTGTTCGAGAATTTACAACAACATTATTAGATTGTTTATTGGAATGGTTGGCAAAATGATAAATATTGCATTGTATTAATTTTAATACAATTAGCATAAGTTTTTAGAATGTTATAAATATAAAATTATTCTTGTAAATAATCAAATGTGTTACACAATATTTTACACTTTGTCATGCATTTGCCAAACAAAATCTACAAATGTCAAGTTCAGTAATTATAACTTTTATAAGATTCACCTGATTAAGGAGAATATGTGCAAGTGGGAGGCAGACAACACATGCTTGCACATGTGAGAGAGTGTGTACAAGAGTGGTAAGTTAGATGCACATATGAAAGGGCGAGGGAAAATGCACATATGAGAAAGTAAGGGACGCATGTATGCACATGCAAGAATTTGCATGCACACAAGACAGCATGCATAAGAGAATGAGAGAACACATGTGAAAGAAGGAATCTGAGAGAGAGATACCTTATTGCTTTCTTCTTCTTTACAGGCCATCACAACTGTGTCGATGTTCAGTTCCATTATCATTCGCCAGAAATCACCTACCGTGTTGGGTAAAGGCCCTTGAGATGCAATGTAACCATGTCCTTTATTTGCTGACTGAAAGTAAACAAAATTATATTACTTTCTTAAAAACAATTTGCCATTTAGCTAAAAGAAATAAAATTAAAAATATTTATATATTTTATTATATACTTTTATTTCATTTTAATCAATTCTCCTAAGCATGTTGACAATGCTGTTAAGAAGCAGGGGATGACTGGGAGAATGAAAAAGACTTTAAAAGGAACCTGAAACCCAATCCTAAACAGAAAACAAGGGATAGACCTCTACTCCTGTTCAAAAGACTGGAGAGGAATGTAAACCAAACAATAGGTGAACATATCTACTCCTATTGAGAAAAAAATTAAATAGTAACTAAAATTTCAGAGATTGGGTGGAAGACGTTAGAAATATACCATTGAAGTAGACTTTACAGGGAACTGGGTACCCAATCCTAAACAGGAAATGAGGGATAAAGCACTAATCCTGTTCAAAAGATTGGGGAGGAGTGAGATCTAAAAGAGAGGTGAACCTATTTACTCCTATTGAGGAAAAAAATAAATAATAACTAAAATTTCGGAGTTTAGGTGGAGACATTAGAAGTGTAGAGTTGAAGTAGACTTTAGAAGAAACCAGAAACCCAATCCTAAACATATTATTGTTCATTTTGAATTATTTTATAAATTTAGAGAAGTTACAAAGAAATCAAATGTAATATTTTTAATATCAATCATATTTGGAAAGCTTCTATCCAGTTTCTCTTTTTGCCCACAAGAAACCGCTTGCTTTTGCAATAACTGCAACAATACCTGCTTGCTGTATGGCTGAATATTCTATAGTTTTCTCTTTCCACTAAAATTGTAACAATCAAAATTGTAACAAAATGTCTTTAAGGTTACTCTTCTTATGACACACATTCTTGAAATTGAAAAAAATCACTTTCATTATATATCTACTAAAGCAGTATTCTAAAGTCTACAAACATATCCATATGGAGAGTAAAAACTTTTATGAAACTTTTAAAGCCACAGTTAAAAAAAAAGTACTAGATTGGCAGATAGGTCTCATCATTTTAGTGTTGAAATGGCTAGATATAACCAAGTTCTATGCTAACAGTTTCTTCTCTCACACTTCTCACTTGTGGAACTCTTCTGACTTCTTGCTTTCCAGACAAGGTTGGTCCTCATAAATTTAAATGCAATGTCAATCATTATCATCTGTTTTCTTAATTCTTGTTCTTTTATTTTTTTCTCTCCTTTATAGTATTTTATTTTTTCATATTCTTGACCACCCAGAAAGCCCCTTGCATCTTAGTGGCTTTATTAGTTTGCTTGGGATGAAATGATTAATCAATTGTTCTCAGTGCTGTAATGTTTCTTTCTGACCATATTTTCTTGTGTATAATACAACCCTGGGTTTCTAAAGCTAAAAACAGTTAATAAATTACTACATATATACTCGTGTATAAGCTGACTTCATGTATAGTGTGACTACTGATTTTTTTCATGAATTTTAACTCCTAGAGAAAAAAAATTGTGTATATATAGAGCAATAGTATGGTTACTGAAAATGCATAAATCTGAACTTAAAAAAAAAAAAACTGTGTGTAGTGCCCCCTCCCCTAATTTTTTGCATAAAAATACAGATCATAAAAACTTGTGCTATACTAGAGTATATATAGTCCATTCTCAAGGATAGTATGACTCTTCAGTACAGTCATCGCTACGCCTATATAAAGACGTTCAATTACGCTGATTTCCAAAGAACAAATATTGCCGACATATCAAATACCTTTAGTAAACAATTGTTATCAACACCTGCCTACTTTGTGTTGACTAATTGTATTTGCAATCTTGCTGTTTCAAGTAAGAGCTTTTTTTCTCAGTGATATTGATGGATTTGTTCTCTACAGCTTATCAAACTCATTTTTGCGGGAAATTTAAGGCCAGAAGATATTTTTAGATTGCAAAAACATTTTTTTTCAATAATGATTTAGTGATACAAGTTTTACTAATTAACCCATTAGAGGAGAAGAAGTGGTTTCATACCCTTCCCTAGGGTATTTGTGCATAAATGAATATAATGAACCCAACTGGAATTGGAACTTGGCTCTCCGATTAACAATTCCAGGTTATTATCCATTACCCCACAAGCACATTCAAGCTTACAGTACCTGATATTCCTAAGGAGTCACCTCTCTAGGTACTGACCAGGCTCAATGTTGCTTAACTTCAGTGATTGTATAAGAACTGGTGTTTCAACATGTGGTTATAATCTGAGTAAAAATTTCTTAAAATGCATACTTGTGTATAATATGACCCCCAATTTTTTGCCTTTAATTTTTGTTAAAAGTTTTCATATTATGTGCAAGAAAATACGACAATATGGCCTGTGCCCTAATTTTATATAATGCAGATGTTTGTTTAGCAGCATTACAACTCTTTATAGATCATTTAGTTTTAAATTTAGTTTTCTTTGACAAAAATGTATTGTTGGTAATTATTTTATTTATATGCATAACTGGTAATTTTTATCTTTTTACAAATATATATTGCTGGTAACTTTTTTTTACTATAAACATGTTTATACTTTCATAGAGTTTTGACCCCATTTTGGGGGTTAACTATTTGCCCATAGCTACGCCCCTAACAGATTCATACCTTTCCTAAAGGTATTTATGTATAAGTGAATATATATATATATATATATATATATATATATATATATATATATGTGTGTGTGTGTGTAATTGTCATCTTTGATAATGGCTTATGTAAGCCAAAAGCTTAGATTGGATTAAAAAATATGTATCAATGTTGTGATTTTCTATCTTCATTTAATGATAATGTTATTAAGCTTATCAGACGTTATGAAAAGAATTTACATAAAATAAATAGACAACACTTGTCTATATTATTTAATGAAACATTATATATATATATAAGTACATAATTTTATACTTTCAGGGCATGTGTATGTTTTTTTTTTTTATTAGGTTATAGTTTATAGATCATAAAATGTATTGTTGATATTTTTACTATAAAAATGTATTTTTATATTTTTGTAACATTGCATTGATTGCCATTTTGCTATAAAAATGTATTATTGCTCAATTTATTATAAACATGTGCTGTTGATTTTTGTTTGAGAGTTCACTATTTGTCCATAGCTCTGACCCTGTCAGGTGCTACCATTCTGGGTCAGGGTGGACCTAGGAACAGCAACAATTAAGAGGTCGTTCCATGCTCCTCAAAACACCCAGATCAGAGGCCTTACTGCCAGATGTTGTTTATCATCATATGCAGAATGATAATGCAGTTACATTTTAACTTTGTAACAAGCCAGACTATTCTTTTTCCATGTTAATTATTACCCCTTGTATAATATGAAAGTGCTGAAAAGTTCTTGGCCTGAACTACTTTTTAAAATTTGTATTTCCAAATTTCAAAATGTGTCTGAAAGTGTTAAAAAGAAAAAAAAAATCTTGAAAAATGATATGTCAGGCATATTGAACTTACATGGAAAATATGTGGAATAACCTGGATGTTTCATGGCTCTAAGTTATTTTTCTTGGTTAGGCTGATAACTTTACAACACACCCTTGTAAATAGTTTTTATTATGAATAGGCATGGATATTTACTAAGCTTAGTTTATTCTGAGACAAAGCCTGAAAGTGTGATAGCCCCCACTGGGGATTGAACTGATTATACAGAGATCAAAATCTGCAAATTTTCAAAGTAAAAAAAAAAGGAAAGTTAAAAAATATAGAACAGGCCAACAGAGTTCCAAAAGGTACAAATGATGATGAGTTTGAGGAAAAACTGAAGTGTGATTTGCATAGCAGTGTTGATTTGGCATCAGATCTTCATGATATATAAAAACACAACTGGGTACTGTTTTAGTTTAAGTAAAAGTCATCCTCTTCTTTATGGGAAATCAAAGAAGCAATCCAGCTTTTCTGTTTATCTGTGAAGCAGAATCTATAGCCATAGTTAATTAGAGCAATACAGATAGGAAATTGTGGAGAGCCATAATTGCCTATGATCTGATAGAACATGACACATAAAAGATGTAAATGTGTATTGACAATTTCTGTTTGAATTTCTAAGATGAGTTATTTTTACATTCAGACTATTGTCATAATATTTGTTGTTATTATCACAATGTTTCAGCCATTTTTACTTTCTTCAGGTGTTTGTTAATCTTGCTATCCTTCAGGTAATTTTGAACTGAATCTACAGGGGTAGATCGAACTTATTTCACTGTCCATGTCTAGGGATATCTTGTCTTGTTCTTATTTAGTACTGGTAAGTTATTGCTAGTACTATTTTCATTGAGTCTAAGTCTATACTACTGGGCCCAGGGACTGAACACGCAATTACTATGTGACCACATTCATGAATCAATACTAATTCACTGGGGGGGGATTGTCAACAGGACAAAATCTCTAGATACAAATGGTGGAATGAGAACAATTAAATGGTGATCATTTTTTTCCCAACCTACCCACACCTATTCTGAACCCTACCATTTATTTTATTTTCCACTTTTTCCAAGCTGTCCATTATTCAAGCTTTCTCTTTGGTTTTTTTTTTGTTCTGAAAATAAATGAATTTTGAATAAATTTTCCAAACCACCCCTTTATTCAAACCTATCCTTTTATTCCAGACTGAAAAATCAGTGTTTACAAAGGTTAATGTGGTATAAGGCTAAAAGTATGGGAGCAGAGCACTTTGACATGGTGTAATGGTTAGTAAGTTTGTCTTGCTAGATAAATTACAATTGAGTAGCAAGTTTGATTCTCACTAGGTGCTCCATAATTTCAGCCTTGTGCCACATCTAAACTACACTTACAAAATCCCTATAAGCATGAGAGTATTCATTAATAACAGTTTGAAAAACTAGTTAGCTTCTCTCACAGTTTGATATCTATCTCACATACTGAAAATTTAGCTTGTAAAACTGGTGTAGAAAATTATATTTCATTGGCTAATTGTTGTTGCTGATGATAGGGCTGGCTGTTTTGAATTTTTTATAAATAGAATTTTTGGAAAAATACTTTGGCAATAAGCCTATTTGGTGGTTTAATAATTTTATTAATTTAATCTTATAAATTTTTAAGGAAATTTCTTTTTCCTTTTAAACAGTGAAGAATAAATTCTTAGGATTTCTTACTCTTAAGAATGCAACATACACCTGGCTATATGTAAATATTTTTCTGGAGCTAAATTCCAACTTTTTGAAGCATTTGGCCTTGTGATTTGTTTATAGTTCTTGTAAATGTAGGACAAACTGGAAATTGGATTCTTGTGCATATAAAAACTTAAAGATATGCAAAAAAAAAAAAACAAAAAAAAAAACAAAACAAAACAACATTGCATTTTTATTAAATAAGCATTTGTTATTTTAATCATTAAATTTGTTTGCACTTCTCCCTAAAATTTGGTTTCCATTAGTCAATGTATGGCTATTTTAGAGGATGTGATGAATGGATGGGTGGATAGAAAATATAGAATTTTATATACTTGAATGGTTTAGTAAATTCAACTGGAGTGATGTATTTTTTAGAACGAATTCATCCAGTTTGTAATTTTTGTGCATTTGGTTTTGAAGTAAAAAAACCTGCCATCTCAATTATAATAGCAAATATCCACTTCGATATAAATTAATGGTAATAAAAAAAATCTTAATAGCACACATGGTATCATCCTTGCAAATGCTATTCCTTAAAAGAACTCCGTAACATAAAACAAACATTAGTCAACAACAGTTTTCCTAACTACATTATAAACAGCCAAATTAAATTACTTTTTTTAAAACCAAGCAATAATAATAACAGTTGACAGAGATCATGACTATATATAAATTTTACTCATCTCTTCCAGAAATGGTGAGTTTCAAACATCAAACAATATTAGAAATAAAAAAAATATTTTGGCACGGAAATCTTATAACTTTAAAACCTATTCTCATTTGCCATTGATATAAATTTCTTGGCATTTGTGAAATGTTTTGTATTATAAAAACGCTAAAACTGGAACTAGCTGTGTGTGCACGAGTGTGTGTGTGTGTGTGTGTGTGAAAGAGAGAGAGAGAAAAAAAAAAAAAAAAGCTTAGACTCCAGGAATATTGTAAATGATTGCTAATGTAGAAAGACTTACAAGAAATTCTTTATTTAGTATCATTAAAAATAGTCTTTAATCTGTACATTTTAATTTGAAACACTTTTCAAAATAGGTTGTTTGCTAACACATATAGTTGGGTATTTTTTGATGGTTTCTCATGTCTATTCCATGATATGTCTACAATGATAAAAATACTGTTTTATAAAACATAGTGACAAGGTGAGTAAGTTATATCAGGAATTCTATCTGAAAAATACACCAGAGTTTATTTTGTTCATTAAGTTATTCAAAGCTCTTAGATTTATTTCTTGCATTTATTTGTGTGTGATATATATATATATATATATAGTAGCGGCCATAATATAAGGAATGGAAACAACAAAGACATAAATATGTGTATTACTTAAAAAGTAATGCATGATTGGCAATGAAATTTTTACTGAATAAAGATGAGGGTGTAATGCATAAATATTATACAAAGTTACAAAAATTTACATAATAGTTTCTTTTTTTTTTTAAATAAAGATTAAATGGAACAAAGGAAATAAGCTACTGGACAAAAGTTAAGGAACGATCTTGTTAATACTTGATTGTAAACAAAATATCAACAAAATTTAATATTTGGTAAACATCCCCTTATTTTCAATGACTTCTCTGCACCGTCGACCACATGATTTAATTAATTTCTTGCAAAAATCAGCAGTAATTCCCTCCCATTCATCTTTCAATAACTCCCATAGGTGATCCTGGTTTTTCAGGTTTCTTTTCTGAGCCCTTTCTCCAATTATCTTCTAAACATTTTCTATTGGATTCAGGTTGGGGCTCTGGGCTGGCCACTTCATTAGGGCGATTCCTTCTTCAAATAAAGCCTTAACCTTTTGAGCCTTGTGGCAAGGTGCATTGTCCTGCATGAAAATAGGAGATTCATAAAGATTATGGTGTAATCTTGGTACCACATGCTGCTGAAGAAGCCTTTTGTAAATCTCAGCATTGATATTGCCATGTACGCGGATGATAGGGCCAACTCCTGCAGATGAAATCATTCTCCACACCATCACACTGCCGCCACAAAACTTAACAGTTTTCTTGACACAATGAGAAGACAGTCTTTCACCTGTTCTACGGCATACGTAAGTTTTGCCCTCAGAACAAAATATAGTAAACTTGAACTCATCACTGAAATGAACTGTATCCCATTGTGTGTCAGTCCAAACAACACGTTCTCTTGCATACTCCAGGCGTGCCCTTTGGTTTTGCTTTGAAATGAGAGGCTTCGAAGCTGGAATACAGGCATGCAATCCTGCATTTTTTAACCTGCGAGCAACTGTTTTCCTTGAGATCTTATCTGTCTCTTCATTAAATTTACGGGCAATTGATGTAGCAGTTTCAAAACGTTTTTTTGTAGATATTCTAACAATTCTTCGATCTTATCTTTGCAATGTTTTTGGAGGTCTGCCGGTTTTTGGTTTTGCATCTAACGTTTTATCGGTTTTATACCAGCTAATTACACGATGAACGACACTTTTAGACCTATGAACAATATCAGAAATTGACTTTTTTTCTTGATAGCGATAATGAGTTTTTTTTTCTTCAAAAGAGTGTTTTGCGTGTAGAATTTGCCATACTGCTTAAAAATAAAGTCCTAATGATAAATGAACATTTACTTATTGTTGAAAAGCTCCATCGAGTTTTTTAACAATGCAGATTAAAAGTTTATGCAAATTATTAACATTGTTCCTTAACTTTTGTCCAGTAGCTTATTTTCTTTGTTCCATTTAATCTTTATTTAAAAAAAAACAAAAAAACAAAAAAAAAAAAAAAACTATTATGTAAATTTTTGTATCTTTGTATAATATTTATGCATTACACCCTAATCTTTATTCGGTAAAAATTTCATTGCTAATTATGCATTACTTTTTAAGTAATACACATATTTATGTCTTTGTTGTTTCCGTTCCTTATTTTATGGCCGCTACTTATATATATATATATACACATACAGAGATTTAACTGAAAATACTTGAACAAAATAGAGCAAAACATAACCATTGGACAGCTTTTATTATTTTGATCCTGATTTACAGGATCTTGTCAAGCAGCGGTTGTGTATATATGTGTATCATAATTCTAGTTTGTTTATGCAGGATTTGGATGATAATGTATATTTGCTTGTTTGTGTGTATGCATCTAATAGGCATTTTTATCCATGTTTTGTGGTTGTCCACATGTTGATTTGGGGACGTTTTGTGTGAGGGTGAAAGAATTTCAGTTACGCCGATTATGGTAGCAATATTCTAGATGCAAGGGAGGCCTGCTTAAACAATGAGAAACAAACAACACAAACATTAAAAATACCAGAATTTTCTTTTTTTGTTCCCTATTTCATTCTCTGATGAAGCTTTAATAAAAAGTGAAACGTTAAATTTATAAACGTTTCCTATTTGTTTCTTATATATATAGTAAAGGCAACAAATCCATTGGTATATAATCCAAGTGGATCCTAGTAAGATAAAATATTAAAACTGATCCACAAAAAGAACTCAGTTTATTAATACAGAGTAATAAAGAAACAATTAAGTCAAAAATTACCTCATATGGGGAATAGCCTATTTCAGCAGACAAAAATATTGGTCGTCTGTCTTATCAACCCCAGTGTGGACTAAGGGGGGGGGAGAATAGAATTTAACTGTGAAAGCTAAAAAAAAAAAAAAAAAAAAAAACCAACCTGTCAAAAATCAAATACAGAATTTATCCATTTCAATGTTTCAGTCAGACGAAAGGCACAAGATAGGGGAAGGGTGGAAGGTATTTGTCTTAAAGGGAAGAAGTTTTATAAAATTAAACCTGAACATTAACCTTATGACATTAATTTGGGATTAGATGAAGAATGAAATATTAATTTAAAATTAAAAGAGGAATAAAAAGAGGTCTAAAACTAAATTTAAAATATACAGCTAAAAGACAGACAACTGCTATTTTCATCTGCCAAAATAGGCGATTCTCCATATGAGGTAATTTTCCATTTTATTATATATATATATATATATATATATATATATATATATATATATATATATATATATATATATATATATATGTGTGTGTGTGTATTTAATTGATTGTTGGTCAGAGTGGAGTTTAATCAGGGGAGGTTGTATTAAAAAGTGCTCTATACATAATCCAAAAAATTGAACGTGCAGAGCTTTAAATATTAAAAAATTAGGAATCACTTGCTAGCATGTAAGTGATTCCATATATGTGTGTGTGTGTTTGTGTGCGCATGTATGTTCTTTATCCTTTAAGCTAGATTATACCAATTCAAAACAAAGAATATATCATCAGAAACTATTGTGATTGAAAAGAAATATTATAATTAAAATTTGAAGAACAATTATATTAGATGTGTGCAGATATTCTCAGCACTTTTTTTTTTTTTAAATACAAAAAACTGGCATCAACTTTTGGACACATCCAGTGTATTTTTCTTTTAATTCCCCAGATCAAAATCCCTTTTTCTTTTTCTTGAGACATCTTTGTTAATTTTGGTTTGAAGAGTGTGACCTTTTGAGCCTCTTGAGTTGGCAAGGATGTTGGCATGAAGTTAGAGGATGCAGAAGACACTTGTTAAAAAAAAAAAAAAAAAAAAAAAGAAAGACATTCTAGACACTTTGATTGTTTGCTTCCTATTTTTCATTTTTTTTTTTTTTATTAAGTGGTCACATTCTGCAAACTAAATGCAGGAGTAGAATATGTTCGCTTATTTGTACTTTCAATAAATCCTTTTATTCAGATAATTTAAAAAAAGAAAAATATAAAAAAAATTAGTAAATTATCAAAGAAAAACATGTTAAATCCTGACTTTAGAAGATTTTATATTTTTTGCTTAAAATTTGTGTCTCTTTAAATTTATAACAAAAAAAAAAAAAAAAAAAAAAAAAGAAGAAAACAATGAAAACAGAATTATATAGAATAATGGTTTTTAACATTGACAGGAAGCCCACTCTTAAGGGAAGTGCTTAGCAATAGGAAAACAATCGGCCAAGAAGACTTGTCAATACTGTCACTGAGGGGAGGAGGATTTTAACTAATATCAAAAGAAAAGCTAGAAAAGAGCAAAATGTTGGTAAATTTAGCTGCAAATAAACTGGGTTTTCTTTTTCTTGTCTTAGCAACTTTTATTAGTCACTAGACTACCCATGACCAATTGGGTTACTGTTGGTTCAGCTTATAAAACAGTGAAGATGATTTTAACATTCCATTAAAAGGAAAGTTAATTATGATTCAGTTAGATATTTCCATTCTTTTGTGTCATCATTGACCTGGTTTACAAGTTCATGTTTAATGTTTTACTGATTGTTTACAGCATTTAATAGGAATAGAACTTCTGGGATTAACTTGAACTTTAAATCAGATTAACTTAAAAAATTTTTTTTAATATGCCAAAAAATATTTTAAAATCATATTTACTTGAAATTATTTTTTAAATATGCCAAAAATATTTTTTAAATAATTAAAATATTGTTTAAAGAAAGCTGAAATATAAATAATTACTCTGCAAACAACTGGACAAAACAGTAAAGCAGGATCTGTGTCTGTCTTTAACTTAAAAATGTTTTAATTAAAAAAATTGTCTGTTTGAAGAAAATTAAAATGAAATACTTATATAAACAACTCGTAAATCATTATGCACTGAACGGACGCACCACACAAGCAATCACAGATTTTTAGTATTATATAGTCATTTTATGATACATTAGAAAATATAGCAAAAATTCAATAAGGATATTTATACATAAGAAAAACTTGCTATAAATTAATTATTATACAAGTCATATATTTCAAATAAATTCTTTATATTAAAAGTTTATAATTAACCTTTCATTTTTAACACATTCTTTTTGTTATTTTGCTACCAGAATATTTCAGCAGATCCTTCCTACAGCCTTCTTCACTTGCACAATCCATACAGAAAGGAGGAGGAAGATCTTTTCTTTTGTAAAAGACAACCAAATTGTATATCTGAAGACTGTAGAATGGATTAGATGGAACAAAATAAAAATATAGATGTTCAATAATCTGAACAACAATTGGAATGGTAATGACTTCTCAAAATGTTTTAATAATTTGTAATAATTTGTTCAACAATTTAGAAAATATAATTTGTTCAACAATTTATAATATATAATTTTATATTTTGCCATATAAAACAAAATAAAAATTATCAAATCAAAATAATTAGATAGTTTTTTGAAGTCAAATACTATTATAAATTTTAAAGACAGTGTAATGGTTAGCAAGCGACTGAGTAGTGAGTTCGATCCTCACTAGGTGCCCCCTACTTTCAGCTTTGTGCCACATCTAAGCTACGCTTGGAAAATCACTACTATAAATTTAAAATTGATAAAACCTTATATATTTACAAATATTCTAATATTAGTATCTTTTAATTATTATTTCTTTTTATTAATTATAATAAACTAAATATGCAGGAAAAAAATTATATAAACAAATAATTAAAATAAATAATAACAAAATAAATATTAAAATCAAAAATTAAAATACAAAACTAAATAAATAAATATAGATTCCCAAGAATACAATCAGTAATTTTGAATATCATGCTAATTTAAATATCTCTAATATTTGATAAACAATATTATATTTTGAAACATTTAATAGGTTTATTTTCTTAAGATTTTTATACAAATGCCTTTGATAAGAGTAAAATTCTTAACTACATAAACAATTTCAGATTAAATGTCTAAATGTTTTTACTATTTTCAAGTTTTCTGGATATCAATAATTAATGATTCCTTATGTAATTTACAATAAATAAGAAATATGATATCTGTTAATGAATTCAATAGGTTTGAATTTTTTTATCTATTTACTATTTATGCTTTTTAAATGGTTGTATTAAAAAATAATTTATAAGATTCAGAAAAAAATACATAAATATCTAATTTTATGCTAAAATAAAAATTGCAAGTTGTCAAAGTTCTTCGATTTAGTTGCAAACAACAGTTTATAAAACCAGTCTTGAAAAAAAATCAAAATCTCTGACAGCATATCCACAAACTGATAGCAGCAAATTCAAAACAAGCCAAACAATGGCAGCTGTTGAACTTCAAATAGAGAGAAAACATACCTCAATGTAGTTGGCATTTATATAATCACTACCATGAACATTAGGCAGGGATGACAATTTCACTCTTGTGGCATCATCTGTGGGGAAGAAATTAAAACAAAAAGATCAGGAAAATAAATAGAATATTTCAAATGAACAAGTGACCCTCAAACCTAGTAGTGGAGGTATAGAGGGTCCTTATTAACTC
The DNA here is from genome assembly GCA_903632075.3 of Acanthosepion pharaonis. NCBI lineage: Eukaryota > Metazoa > Mollusca > Cephalopoda > Sepiida > Sepiidae > Acanthosepion > Acanthosepion pharaonis. Next base: position 2,199,977 of record CAHIKZ030001213.1, read on the forward strand.
CTCTTTTTGATTTGAAATACAAGTTTAGATACTTTGAGGTTTATTTTATCTATTGCATTGACCACAGTTGAGATCATAGAGCCATAGTTAATTCCATAATCCTGTTCATAGCTGCATTATCAGTTTTTTTTAAAAATTTTTTTTACAATGATGTACAAGGCACAAGAGCCAATCGAGGTAGGGGATTACAGAATATGAATTCATGGGGATATGTGGGGGCAGATAACAGTTAATCCTAGACTTGAACATGTTATGATTGTAAGGAAGCATCCTCTTGGGAGTCAGTTCCGCAAAGCAATAGTTTGTGGGAAGAAGTTGCTCAAGTGGAAATTACATGTTACCAATAAAATATGAAATGAATGAAAGTGGTTCCCAGCAATGAACGTGGTATGTTAGATCTTAGCCGTAAAGGTTAGAATGAAATAAAATCTGTAAATACAGTAAACATATAGAACACGATACTGCAGGAGTAATGCAGGCCATTATTACTGTATTAAGTTAAATATTCAATAAATGCTCTACTACTATGACCTTGTACCAGACTATGGTAAGTATAGTAAATATCAATAGAGTAAATTAATAAATTATATATAGAGTAAATTTTGTATTAGTTTTAAATAAATTCTTTTCAATTGAGTTGGTAGATGCACCTAATTTTATCAAGATAATTTGTGTAATTCATTTTGTTTTTATAGATTTTGTAAGCTTTATATTTTGCATTATGCAGGTAATAATTTGGATATTAGGACTTTAAATATATTTTCAATGAATTTTTTTTGTGTCAATTTGGGGACTACAAATTTTATGTTCTCTTGAGTAGAAATATATAAATATATTGGATTTTATTCTATTGTGAAATAGATTGAGATTGAGTTGAAATTATTTTTATGTTAGTAGACACTAAAGATAAAAATTATGGAAAATAAATTATTTCATAAGATAAGAGTAAAAAGAAGATGCAAGAAAAAATAATTTTTTTTTTTTTTAACTCCTAAGAAGCTCATTTGCCCATTGACACCAAAGATGAAATTATGTGCTCCACAAAAGACAAAGTTTATATTTCCAAATGTGAAAAATCTACACTGAAATTCATAATAAAATTCCTATACAAGTTGTCAATGTTGAGTTATGACTAGAGTGTGTTGTACTGAGGGTGCCCTAAAACTGAGCTTGAGGTATATGCAGAAATGCCAGGAGCTGAAGCAGAAATTGTTATACACCATGCTGGGAACTATTGACGCTGCCAGATACCAGACACACCAACTTATGACTGTAGTCATAAAGTCAAACTGTCATAAGTCACATAGGTTGTAAGTTCAGGATGACCCATCAGCTATAGCTGGAAGATGATTGCTTTCACTTACAAGGTTGGGGAGTGGCTAACAAGTATATGAAGACAATCCGAGCTAAGTCTTTGTAGTATAACAAGTGCACAGTTTTGTAGTTGGCTGCCCTAATATTTTTACATGTTCTCCTGCATACTGTCAGTAAAAAAAAATTTGAGAAGCACTAGTATTTGGAACTGTTCTGTAAAAGCTTGTGAAAAAAAAGAAAGAGAATTAAAAGTTTTAATTTAAAACTATTTATGCAACAGCATTATTTGAATCAATAACAATAATAAAAAGTTTTGGTGTGATTGCATAAGATGTTGGAAAATTAGTCAATTCTCTATACCGCCCCAGTAAATACTTGACTCTTCGTGTTATCCACTACCGTTACAAGAATCATATCAAGCCTAAAATGGAGTACTGTTGTCATATATGAGCAGGAGCTGCAGAGTCTTCACTATCCACTCTCAATGGAGTTCAAAAGTGTTTCTGTGCCCTTGCAGGTGACAAATTAATTTCCACCCTACAACCCTTTCACTATAATCTTAAATTGTTCAAGTCTAGGGTCAACCGTTATCTTCCCCACATATTTCCATAAACTGGGCCTCTTACTCTGTAATGCTCTACCTCGAGTGGCTCTCAGGCTTTCTATGGAGTGAACATCACTGTAAAAAAAAAAGAAAAAAAAAAAAAGAAACAAATTTGAAAAATATCAAGGGCACATTTTTAAAAAAAAATGAGATTTCTCAAATATTCTTTCTTTGTGAATTTGTTCTGCCAGTCCACAAGAGGTGGAAGGAAGTTGAGATATTTCCTGATGTCTGCACTTTAAACTAAGGCCTGTAATAACTTATAGTAAAAAAGAAAAAAAACAAAAATAAATTGTCTTTAATAATAAATAAGGAAATTAACTGAACAGATTAGCAACCAGATAATCTGTATCAGTCAGGCATTTAAGAATTAATTGTTGATGATACTTATTTTCAATTATCTGGTTTTAATTAAATACTGAAGCATTGTGGTTATGTTTACTTTTAGTTACAATTGATTTCTACCTAATGGTAATGTCTTTTTCCACCCAGCTCATTAACAAATTAACTGACTTAGAGAAACTTAGATCTAAATCCAAATTGATTACTCAAAGGTTTAACAATATATCATAAGTAGTGTGTGTGCGCTTGTGTAATATATATATATATATATATATATATATATATATTACATACACACACTACAGTTCAAAAGTTTGAGGCAACCTGGTAATTTTTTTAAATTGGTCAAAAAAAAAAAAAAAAAAAAAAAAAAAAAAAGTATTTGTTTTGTACTTTAAATAAGAAAAAAATGATTATACATGGTTAAAAGAAAAAGTGAGATATGACTTATTAGATATTTTAATAAAATTGACAAAAAAAAAGAAAAAAAAAAAAAAGAAGCATTTTATGATCAAATTTTGCCCTCATCAAAATATCCTCCATTAGTCTTGATTATTGCAGCACAAATTTTTAACATTCGTTGCAAAAGTTTCTCAAAGTGTCATAATTGATTGATTCATTTTTTTTTTGGATGACTAGAGCTCTTTTTCATTCCCCCCTCCCCCACTCTTCTCTAAAGTTCATCCCATGCTAATTCTGGAGGTAGCTTCAAACTTTTAAACTGTGGTGTGTGTGTGTGTGTGTGTGTGTGTGTAGTAGTAGAATTTCAGACGACTTGAATGTGCTGTTAAAGTTGCCTGAAGATCACATGAGCATGAAACTCATGTTATGACTAGAGCCATCTACATAGGATTTAACGTTGGTAAGCAATCTAGGTTCTGAGCACTTTACTGAATAGGCAAGTTTGCTTTTAGAGAATATGAGAAAAAAAAAAAAAAAACATTAAGGAGAGAGAACAATAAAATAACAAGAATTAAGACAACAGACAAAAACAACTGACATTGCAAAAGCAAGAAACCAGAAGAGAGTTCCACAAGTGATAAATGAAAGAGAAGAAACTGTTAGCATAGAACTTACAGTTACATCTATAGCCATTTCAATTGTAAAATGATGACACATTACTGCCAATCTAGTACTGGGCTTAAATTCATTTCAAAGTGACATAATATATAATGATTAAATAGAACAGTAGGCATTGAATATTTGTATGTGTTGATATTTTAATCAAGTATTGGTTTCAGGAATATTGGTGATCTGGAAAATATTTAGAGAGTATTTATGACATGTTGATTATTTATAAATATTCTATTTAGGTATTTTCTCCATAATGGGTTGTGGTTCTTCTCATGCAGCATCTACACAACCAATGAAAAGAAAACGGAATGTAAAAACATCACTCCATATTATTCCCCTCCCAAAATTTCCGAAAGTTAAACAGCAAAAAAAATCTGTTAAATTTTTAAAGATTTTCCTACTTGTTCCTTATTTAATCATTGTGACAGATTTGATTAAAACCTCCAACTCATACACACTGTGTGTGTGTGTGTGTGTGTATATATATATATATATATATATATATATATATATATTCAGATACAGACGTGGACAAGGATACAGATATGCAGGCGCGGACAAGGATATAAAGACATATATAGTGAGAGACACACAGACACACATATGCAGCTTAAAATTATAAAATTGAAAATGCAGAATTAAACTAAACGAAAAATATAAGACATAAAAAAAAAACTTGGAAAAAGTAGAAGCAATCAGAAAAGGGAAGAGCTTCAAGCAACCAACTCACATATGCAACTCACAAAAAACAGCAATTCCTTGAATTGAAAGATGGAAATGAGAAAGTTACCAAATGTGTGAAGAATACATTAAGGATAACCAAATCATACTATACAAATCTGTATACTGCACAAATAAAAATACTACCAACAATCACTCCAGCGGATTGTTGAAATAAGGCTTAAACCTTCAAAACGTTAAGTGCAGATAAGACAAGGTGAAGATTGCATAGTAACAGACCTTTTTGCAAGATACAAGAGAATTCCACAATGATTAGCACAATTTACACAGTGCATACTGAAAAAAATACAACAAAACTTAAGTTGAGGAATAGTAATCCTGCTTTATAAAAATGTTGATAACCTTGGAAACTAGCATATTACTATTGTGCATATACTAATTGTTCTCAAAAGTACTTACAAATATCCTAGATGAAAACTAGCCCTACAAATAGACAGGTTTTAGGAATGATTGCTTAACATCCTACAAACAATATGGATCAATTGACTGAAGAATCAGAATTTAAACTACTTTTAGATTTGGTTGTTGATATTTAACTTTGTAGAGCACATGAGTAGACTAACTACAAGAGCAGAGAATTAATGAAGGATAAATAAATATTATTGAGGATATACATGACAACAATACAGCAATACTTCAGACTACACCCTGACACGGATAAAATAAAAATTGAAAAAAAAAAGAAGTGAAGCAAAAAGGATATTATTTCATCGAAACTACAACAGACCTTGAAAGTCTCTTCAAGGAAATGAACCAAGAAGGGATTAAAATTAAACAGAATATTTGGACAATTTATGATTTGCTATGAAGGCACAGTGGAGTAATAGTTAGTGACTCTGATTGAGGAATTGGCAAGTCAAATTCAAATTCCAGCTGAGTTCATTACATTCATTTATGTACTAATACCCTTGGGAAAGGTATGAATCCATATCTTCTCCCCCATCAGCTATGAGTAAAGTAGAAGGACAGATTGGATCCTATAGCCTTGGGTGGCAACCAGTCTAGGACAAAGAAACTGAATTCAAAACAACTTACTGCCTTGTAGGTCCTGTCTCTTTAGGCAAAGTCACCAAAAAAACAAATTCATCTCTGAGAGGAGGAACTGATTAGCCTTGACATTCTCAGTGCAAAAAAAAAAAAAAAAAAAAAAAAAAAAAAAAAAAACTGGCAAGCCATTACACTATTCTGCCTTGAATGACACCATGAACCAAAATTGTGGGATGGAGGGGAGTGGTGACAACATTGGCACAAAATGCACTAACTGAATAAAATGAATGATTTGCTGATGATATTTTACTAGTATCAAAATCATTCGATGAAAAAAGGCCTTAATAGGAATAATCTCAATGCAGGTTTAAAAATGAATAGAAATAAAACAAATAATCAATAGTAATGTGACGTCGTTGCCGCGGCGTCAGCTGTGATGTGACGTGGTCCGGGGTTCTGATCCTATGATCACGACACCAGTTGACGCCGCGGCAACGACGTCACAACTGGTGCCGTGACCAGGACCCCATTGGCCGAGAGCGGTCACATGATGTGCGAGGGAGGAGGAAAGATGCCCGACCAGGACCCCATTGGTCGAGAGCGGTCACCTGACATACGAAGGACCAGGGGAAGCGGGTATACGCCCCCCCCAGAGGCACAGTAAGGAAGTAGGAGTGAAAGTAAGTTACCGAAAATGGAAAATCCCTAATCAGAAATAATACGTATTTAGGATTATCAAGAAAACCCTGGCGCCGACAGACCCACCCCAGTTTTTTACAGCGTCTCAATAAAAGCGGGACCCCAACCGACAGAAATCAGTTGGAGCTGCACCGCGGACGGTGAGGAGTTTGAGAGCGGGCTGCGGGCCCGGTTCATTCGCCCCTTTGGGGCAAGAAAGGCCGGTTCGATTTTGGCCTAAGAAGAGAAATTCGTCCAACCCAAGTCGAAGTGAGAAATTCGTCCAACCCAAGTCCGTCCAACCAAGTCAAAGTGAATAAATTCGTCCAACCCAAGTCGAAGTGAATAAATTCGTCCAACCCAAGCCGAAGTGAATAAGCTCGTCCAACGAAGCCAAAGAGAAGAAGTTAATTCGCAAGACTGACGGCAGAGATGAGTGAACAATAATTCAGACTCTGAAGAGAGAGTTAGTTGCAGCCACGGGACGGCGAGAGAAATCAGCCGTGAACGACAGGTAGAGATCAGCGCCCAGTGTTGAAACCAAACCACACCCCGAAATGCAAATTTCTAGAGAGCAAGCAACTCGAAGCCTTAAAGTTGTATGGTAGAAGCGTGGTACCACGGTCCACAGAACGGGTCGGGAGGTAGGAATAATCTTGTGTAACGAACAATTAGATATAAAAAGTTGTTACCTTTTTCTTCAATATTTTTTTGACCTTGTGAGTTTTATTTATCTTGTGTGTTATCACCCCCGTTGGACTCAGCTTGCATATGGCCCAATCCCTGTTTGATCCCATCTGTCTAAGATCTAATCACAGCGTGGGTAGACAGACCGGAGATCAGTGTAGTTACCCTGGTAACCAGGCGTTGGAAGCGGGTTGGGAACGACGAGGCTGGTATTCATCTAACCAAAGGGTTAGAACGTCACACTTGGAGCAGCGAGGAGCGAACAGCTGGCGTCGCGAACAGGATCGAACGACACAGTCGACGCTGCGACCAGGGGGGACGACGTCACAGTAACATTTTGAAAAATAACAGAAAAAGTGATTTCCTTTTTACAGCTTATCAACATTTTTAACTTGTAAGGATTCTTTTCTGGAGATAATGATTTACTGATACCAGTTCTACTAATTAACCCATACCTGGAGTGAGAAGAGGTGGATTCATATCATTCCCAAGGGTATTTTCATATAAGCAAATCTAAAAAACCCGACTGAAATTGGAACTCATCTCCGATTTCCAACTGAGCTGCTATCTATTACACCAGCTGCACATCTACTCTTACAGCACCTGGTATTCCCAAGTGGTCACCCATCTAGGAACTGACCAGGCTCAACGTTGCTTAACTTTGGTGATATTATGAGAACCAGTGTTTCAATGTGATATGGATGTAGGCCTGATAGAAGCCCAAGAATACATGTACTTTGGGTAGGTATCAACATTAAAAAAGGACAATGAAAAGGAGATGAAATATCAAGGAGGAATGTATTTAATAAAAACAGATAGGTTAACCCACAATGGGCCCTCCTCTGTCTTTGACAATTCAATCTCCACATTGTGTTTCAACTCATTGCACTGGTGTCTACAAAGACTGGGAAAAAACTTGCAGTATGCTCACAAGAACCTGAAGCCGAAATCAACATCAAGAAATGAAGACAGAAATTCACTTCAAAAATTTAGTGTTTATTACAGTTAGGTTCCCTGGTCTGACCCTAGTATTCTCTCTGGTAGTAGGTAGGTGAGGTGGTATATATGTCCCTCTGATTCTTCTTACTTCAGCTGAGCAACTGCTACCTACATGACAGGTTGGATGGACAACACCTCTCTGTGTCTAGCCCTAATTGGGATGCTATTTATATAGAGATGCGAGTGGAAATATCGGGCTACTTGATCCCCTTTTTCATTTATTTATTTTCTTCCCCAAAAGGTTGTCACTTTGAACTCTGAACTTCAAAGACTATCTTAAAAAAACAAAAAAAAACACTCCAATAACATCATTTGGGGCCCACTTAACATCGTGTGCTCAGTCAATTGTATGGGAGATTCATTGTTCCACAGAGATATAATGAAAAACGATCCTGCTAATATGCTTAATATATAAAATGTATAATGAGCTGTCCTTCTACATGGCCATGAAAGCTGAACAATCTCCTCAAAGATGAAGAAACTTGAAGCAACAGAAATGTAGTACTACAGAAGGATGCTGAGGATACCATGGACCAAATATATCAGCAATGATAAAGTTTTAGAGAAAATGGAAACAAAAAGGAAACTTATACTTACAATCAGGAAGAGACAGTTGAAATTTCTCCGACACATAATGAGGAAAGAGGGCTTGGAAAATCTGATACTCACAGGGCAGATAGTAGGCAAGAGGGACAGAGGAAAACAACATAACATATTTAGCGAGCTTGAGTAAGTGGATGCTGGAACAAAGTTTAGGAGAAATAACTAAGACAAAATTTATTAAGAACTACAAAGGACAGGAAGTTGTGGAGGACAATGATCGCTTATGTCCTGAGCTGACATGGCACATAAAGAAGAAGAATGTGAAAAAAGAAACTAAGATATTATATATCTCAAGTCTTATGGGGGAGGTGCTCTGAAAGTAATGCCTATAATTTATTTCCATGGGAACTGAAAGAGCAATGTCATAATGGATAAAGCAAGTTTCTAACTATAAAACATGATTTTTCCTGTCCCCATCCTTGGTTAGGCATTTTTGCCAGCAGTAAACAAGAGTTTTCATTTTGCGCCTTTGTGTTTCTCATGGCCCAGAGGAGTTTGCATGTTAGTCAATAAAATGAACCCAACTGAAATTAGAACTTGATTCTCTGATTAACAATTCTGAGCCATTTTCAGACAATGTGAATTTGGTGTGTATCACCATTGTGTGCCTCTGTGGGGTCTGCACAGAGGCACCTGTTGTTCCTCCTGTTCACTTGACCACTTTCAATAAGGTGGTTATCTCCAACTTGTTGTTGGTGGCTAATGCTATGCCTTTTTATATTCTGTATCAGATTGAAAGCTGCCATATTAATACCATACTCTCAATACATCTGAAAGAGAAACAAGAATACTAAAATTTGAACAATGCTATAACCCATATCTGGGGGAGAAGAGGTGCATTCATACCTTTCCCCAAAGTTATTTGCACTTAAATGAATATAATGAACCCAATTGGAATTTGTCTCTCCAACTAACAATTCCAAGCCATTATCCATTACACTGCCCACACATCCAACCTTACAGCACCTGGTATTCTTGAGTGGTCACCCATCTATTAATGACCAGGCTCAATGTTGCTTAACCTTGGTAAACATATGGGGACTAGTGTTTCAAGGCTATATGGCCTTAAGCCCATTATCTACTTGAGGGCTTCAATGTAGAAATCAGGAGATATACTGCTTCTATGTTTCTGGTCACATTTTTTATTGGTTGAAGGATTTCCCAATGAAATGGGATTAATCAATAATTTGATGGATGTTGTTTAAATAAAAAACAATCAAGATAAAATTCTTACATGTTCAGTTCTACACAATATGAGATAAACAAAAAATTTTTTTAGATTTTAATATTTTTTTTTTTTTTTTAGAGATAACGATTTAGTGACACAAGACTTAAAAATTAACCTATAGCTGGGGAAAGAAGAAGTAGATTGTAAGAATTTTCTTTCTTTTTTTTTTTTCTCTCTCGATAATAACGATTTAGTCATACAAATATTACTAGTTAATCCATAGCTGTGGGTAGATTTATACTTTTCCCAAGGGTATTTGCATGTAAGTGAATATAATGAACCCAACTGGAATTGGAACTCTCCGATTGACAATCCCAAGCCATTCTCAGACAATGTAAATTTGATGTATATCACCATTTTGTAACTCTGTGGGGTCTGCACAGAGGCACCTGTTGTTCTTGCTGTTCAATTGACCACCTTCAATAAGGTGGTTATCTCCAACTTATTGTTGGTGGTGCCTAATGCTTTTAGACTGAAAGCTGACATTAATATTGTCCTCTCAATATATTTGATAGAGAAACAAGAATGCCAAAATTTGAACAATACTATGTAGATTCTAGATTGTCTTCCTCTTAAAGTAAGTTATTTCCAGTATTCTCACCAGAAGAGGGTCAGGACCTTAAAACAAGGCAAATAAAAGTGACACTATCATAGAAAACTTGAAAATACACACATATAAAAATCAACATGCTTTAAGCCTAGTAACCTAGACATACAAGACTGAGTTCTACAGGCACTAGGTTATTTAAAGCCAGAAAATATTTTTGGATAAGAATTTTTTTTTTTTTTTTTGAGATGATGATTTAGTGATACAAGTCTTACTGATTAACCCATAGCTTGGGAGGAAGAGGTGGATTCATATCTTTTCCAAGAACATAAGTGAATGTAACAAACCCAATTGGAACTTGGCTCTCAGATTAACAATTTCAAGCTATTATCCATTACACCACCCACACATCCAAGCTTACAGCACCTGGTATTTCCAAGCAGTCACCCATTTAGGTATTGACCAGTATCAACATTGCTTAACTTTGGTGATCATTTGATATACAAGAAATATTGTGGAAGCCACCAATGAATAACATAAAAACACCCTGAAAAAGAAGACAGAAAATTGGCTGTAAGATATTTTTATTGATAAGAATTTAGTTACAATGGCAGCCGGTTGATCTCAATTTATATGCAATGATCCCTCAGTAGTTAATTAAGTGAGACATTAAGAAAGATAAAACAATATTTAACCAGGTCATATTTGTTTCCATATTCCACAGCAGTGAGAGAGCAAGAGAGAGAGAGAGAGAGAGAGAGAGAAATAAAGCAACTTAAGAAACCTATCGGTTTTACCCAGTGGCAGTTATAGCACTAACATAGTAAGACAAAATTAGTATCATCTTCCCTAATTATATCTAATTACTTGCCCTCATGTTGCTGGATAAGTTTTTAGAAAGGCAGAGGCAGAGAGGCACATGAAAAATAAAGTCAAGAAAATTTTACTCATAAAGCTGGGGAAAGAATTAATATATATTTCTATTCTTAGCAATCACAAAGTGTCTCTGGTTGTTAGACAGAATTATTGTGAAAATCTTGCAATGCCTGAAAGGTGGCTAGAAATCACGAGCCAAAAAGAAGACAAAGGAAGTTTGGTGACATGTATGCTGTAAATCAACACCAATGCTAATTTTGGCAATAAAATGACGATACTAGCAAAATGATCATTTCAATGGTGGAAAGTACTTGCTTATATCCGTTTTTGCCTAACACAAATCTGTATAAGCAAATCTCATATAAAGTGTCGAAATGCTGTGTGCATGTATAAAAATCAAAAAATATAAGCAGTAAATTGCTAATACCCCTAAAGATTGGACAGACAGGTCCACCTACGAAACTCTGGAGTCAGGATGCTGGAGTGATCAATCAGCTCAGTGATACACAGAAAATTATATATTCTGTGTATTTAAGTAGCAAATCTTCTTTAAGGAAAATATTAATAAAGGCAACAGATATTTTGTGTCGATTGATTTTAATGGTTGATTTTTCAAAATTATGAATATTCCTTTTCAGACAAGGAAGAAATTCTGTCAGAAATTATCCAAAGTTCATTTTGGAAGAAAAGTACAAAAAATACAGTCCAAGTTTTCAACTTTCTTAAGTCATCATCAAATTAGAAAGAGACAACTTTGATTTTCAGAGAACTAGGAAGTGTTGTGACATGAACTTTGGGCAATTTCTGATGGAAATTATTTGTAATTTATAAAGGTCAATCATTAAAATTAATTTCCACAAAATATCAGTTGTCTTTAATTTATGTTTCCCACTTTTGTTCGGATTATATATCTGACTAATGTACATATATGATAAAAACAGTTTTTAAGATACACTATATTTATGGGTTAGAGTGCTCAATATTGTTAGAAAAATATGTGCCTTCCGGCAGGACTTGAACCTGTGTCCCCTCGAGGAAACAGTCATTAACTCTGACATGCCTTAACCTCTCAGCCATGAAGAAACTTCCGGGCATATTTTTCTAATATGATTTCTCAAATATTCAGGCCAGTAGATGGATATAAATAAATATACTGTTTAATAAATAAATAAAAACACAGCATCTACTCAAATAGGAAGTATCCATTAAAATAATCTTTAAGTAATAGATTAATATATATATATATATATATATATATATATCTCGAGAAGTATAAGCAGTCAATTGCTGATAGCCTTGATGAGTTGATGGAGTAATTCTCTGAGTGTCCATCTATGAAACTCTGGAGTCACAGTGTTGAAGGTAATATCAATCAACTAAGTAATAAAACTATATATATATAAATATATATATATATATATATATATATATATATATATATATATATATATATATATATATATATATATATATATATATATATACACACACACACACACACACACAGAGGGTGCAAGTGATAAATTAAAAAATTACACTAAAAATGAAAATAACACTGATATCTAAATTTAACAGATACATTTACCAAAATTACTCAAAAATATCTTGAAATACTAAAAAGTAAATTTATTCAATAAAATCGATGGTGTCCATGTTTAAGTTGGTGAATGCTGCCATAATTCTTGCCTTCAGTTCATCTTTGGTTTTACAAGGAGTTTTGTTGGTCTCTTGCTCAACTGCACCCCACACATAATAATCAAGTGGTCATAGAAATTGTCCTACAGCCATGACTGGGTACTCCTGCTTGTGTGGCATGGTGCAGAGTCCTATTGCCAGATATAGGGACTTCCAGCAGCCACTCTCTTGAACCAGAGCAGCACTACCTCTACAGGACATTTGATGTAGGTCTCCATGTTGATTCTGAGGCCCTGTGGGATGATCAATGGAGGCCCAATGTCGCCATCACTAGTGATCACTCCAAACACCTCTGTAATCACAATTAGACTCATCCAACACTTTCAGAACCTGCCGCACTGTCCTCAGATTGACACCCAAACACTTTGAAATGTTCATATTTGAGCTTCCAGCATTTCCAAATTTCTGGTGAAGTAAATTGCGTCATGATACACTTTTTCTCACAGATGGTGCTCAACTGACACTACTACAATGTGCAGTTGACAAATCAAAAACAAATAATGAGCATATGTGAAATTAAAAATATAAAATGGTGGCAATTTGACCATTGCACTATATTATATATATATATATATATATATATATATAAAAATTTATGTCGTTTTATATATCAAGAACAATTTTATTACTTAAAACTTTTACAAAACAAGCTTGTTTTGTAAAAACTTCCATAACTACAACAGATAAAATAACGGTGTGTTTGTGCATCTTTTTAAAAATCACTATGACAATGGAATGCAGATTTTATAACAGTTACAACACCATGTTTGTCTTTGTAATTTACCTGTGAAGATGAGCTTAGAAAAGGTTGAAAGGACTATGGTGCCTTCCTTGATGGATTTCATCTCATCATCAAGAAACTGATTAGACAATTAAAAAGGATCAGTATAAAAATAAGTAGATACAATATGTCTATATTATTCAATCAAACATGTTTGAATGAAAATATACTGTCTAAATATATATTTAGATTGAAATTTTTTAAAATAATAACAAAATGTGTTCATGTGTTTTTTAAAAATCACCTTCACAATGAAATGTAGATTTTATCACAGTTACAATAAGTTTGTCTTCCCAATTCACTCCTGAGGATGATCTTGAAAGTACTTGGGTAGGAACAAAACTACAGCATCTTCCTTAACATAAAGAAAATTATTAGAGAACTAGAAAGAATCATTATGAAAATAAAGACATAATGTCTATATTATTCAATGAAATTATATATATATATATATATATATATATATATATATATATAAAGCAACACTGACTACCTGAGTCAAAGATTTCAAGAGAGAATTGGGAGTGAAAACCAAACAGATTAGAAGCTCCGAATTAAGCAACATAATTTTTGAATATTTGGAAATAGGAATATTTTGATTAAACATTCTAATATTTTGTTTTTTTTTTGTATTTTAAAAGTTTCCTTGAATTATAACCCAGAAGTTAAAAAATAAAAATACATTTTCTTTAATAATAGCAGATATTTTCCCACTTCAACAGTAGTGTTTGTTATATCATCTAACTTGTCACATTGAACAAAAAGAAAAAAAAAGAAATGGAGATAAAATCTTTGTGTTGCTGTAATGAAAGCAATTGACAACTTACAAAATTCCATAAAGGCTGAACTATAATAATGAAAGAAAAAAGAAAAGAAAGAAAAAAGAAAAGAAAAAAAAAAAAGAACCCACTGAGCAGTTGGTAGATCATGCTAGTACAAGAGAAACACCTGAACTTCTCCCAAAGAAAGCTGTTTGGCAAATTCCCAAACCTTACTCAAGGAGAATAACTTTATATTTGAATTTCTAGTCTGAGTTGAAGGACAAGGCATTAGAATATGCCTAAAAAGGCCATGCCAATGTCAAGAATTATCTATGTAGGCAAATTTTACTTATATAAATTGGCAGATTTACAGCTGTTTCTGATCAGACTGCCACTACAGACATTTGGACAGAAGTCAAAAAACTTTTGGACTGCTATTCTTTGTTTTCTGATGTTTTGAGATTAAAGTTTACCATTATTGCACACATTTCTTTGACTATTGTCGTCTTCATTTTAACAATGTTTTAACCAATATTGGTCTTATGCACGTGTATACTGCATTTAGTCTTTAGAAGTCATTCAGTACTTTTCTTTCTTTCTTTATCAGACTATCAGAAGGGGAGATGAAGTGTACCACCTGCACTGCATTAGAACAACAGTGTTATGATATGTGGTCATATTTCTGGACAAAGTGTATCTAATTAAAGGGATTATAAATGATAAGTCTTATCTAGAAATATCACACATAAGTTTATGCTACACTACATTCTCAATCATATGGGTCAGGTATGGGTTTTTCAGTATGAAAGCAAGAGACACATAGATAAAATTCAGACAATATTATTTAACAGGGAATTTTTGTAGAAAATATACCAAAATCCAAAGGCACATTGGAATAGCAAAAGATATCTTCCAAAAACTAAGTATTAAGAAACAAGAAAATTTCATTAGAAATAAAGAAAAGAGTGCTGAACTGTTATGTAATATTGGTTTTCCTCTATGGCAGTAAATGCTATTTTTTTTTTCAATGTATATTCAAACACACATAAAAATTGAAATTTAAGAGAGTTGTTAAAATTTAAGGAATGAATTCCCCAAATACCATGAATTGTTTGCACAATGTTTCGTTATTATGGACTTCGTCAGCTTTAGTAGAATAAGTCAATATTAGATTATAAATGTGAAATTACCATTAATCAGAATTTTTGAGAAAAAATATTAAGGGATTCAGAATTGGTGGCTTTAAAAGACAGCAAAACTTATTGGGATTTATTCACCAAATATTCTAGTCTTCAAATGTTGTACCATCTTTTGCTACTTTATGAGCTGAAGATGATATTTCTAAATATTTACATGTGGTTGGTCACCTAAAAATTTTAATTTTTTCACCAGAAAAATGTGAATAGATACTTTTTGGTTACTCCCTGTAAAATTCTAAATGGATATTTGGATTCCTTGAGTAAAAATATATAAGGGCATCAAATTTCATTCATTTCTGGCCATTGGATCACAAGATATAAGGGTTTCTATGAGATCATAAAGTTCAAAAATGAAAATGACTGTCGATGGCAAATGCCAATTCAATAAAATCTCAACTTACGACATTATGAGAACAGTTAGGAATTTACGTTTAAAATTTTCAGGATTTTTTAATGACTATAATATCTACAACATATCAAAATGAACAAAATCAATTTTTGGGGTGTTACATTTATTGGCTGAATAGACGTGTTTTATAGATTACATAAAGGTGTTCAATAAAGTATGCCACAAAGATCTATTGGAACTGCTCAGCAATCTTGACATATTTGGGAAGGATATTAGAATAATCAAGAACCTATACTGGCAGCAAATCATCTGCATACAGATAGAAAATGAGCAGATATACAAAGTAGACAGGGGTGTAAGACAAAGATGTATCTTCTCACCAGACTTATTCAACTGATAGAGTAGGGCAATTCTGAGAGAATTAGATGTCCTACCAGGATTTATTATTGGTGGCCACAATCTTAACAGCATAAGATATACAGATGACACAATGTTGATAGCAGACATGGAAATAAGACTGTAAAAACTCCTACAGGAGAAAGTGAAGGAGAAAATTGCAGAAAGATAGAATGTAAGCAAAAGGATGAGCCCAAAATGCACATTATAAACCGGGGATACCAAAATGAAACAAATGCAAAAATTTCAATATCTGGGAAGTGTTTAACGTAGGATGGAAAGTATGAGGCTGAAGTCTGAAGGTGCATTGGGATAACCAATGATGTATACCAAAAGATAAGCAGACTATTAAGAAACAGAAAAACTTTGAACCTGAATAGTTATGTGATATCAGTCTTCCCATATGACATTAAATATGTGGGCACTCTGAGGTGGTGTAATGGTTAGCAAACTCATCTTGCTAGAACAATTATGACTGAGCAGTGAGTCCAATCCTCATTAAGTACCCCATACCCCATTCTTTCGGCCTTGTGAAATGCTGGACAATCTCCTCACAGATGAAGAAGTGACTTGAAGCAACAGAAACAAAAGGAAAGAAAACCAGTTCTCCTATGTGGCAGTGAATGCTAAACAAAAAGACAAAGGAACAAAAATGTGATTTTACAGAAGGATGCTATGGATACCATGGACCAAACATGTGAACAGTGACAAAGTTTTAGAGAAAGTGGAAACAAAAAGGACACTTGAAGAGACAGTTAAAATTTCTAGGGCACATAATGAGGAAAGAGGGCTGAAAAAAATCTGATACTCACAGGACAGATTGAAGGCAAGAGAAACAGAAAAACAACGCATAACCTACTTAATGAGCTTGAATAAATAGATGGCTTTAGAAGAAAAAAAGAAAAGAAATAGAAAAAAAAAAAAGACAAAATTTATTATGAGTTACAAAGGACAGGAAATTGTATAGAGCCTTAATCACCTGAAGAGACACAGCACATAAAGAAGAATACTTAGAATTAGAAAGAGAAAGTTGAAATTTCCAGGATATATAATGAGGAAAGGGAAACTTGGAGAATTTAGCACTCACAAGACGTAATAAGGCAAAAGAGACAGTAGAAAGCAGCACATAACAATCTTGAGTGTTGGCAGAAAAGAGATTAGGAAAGATAAAAGGTCACTAAGAGCTACAAAAGGACAGGAAGTTTTTTGAGAGCCATGATGCCCGTGTCATAAAGAAAAGAAATCTTGTGGTGATAACCTATATATATATATATATATATATATATATATATATATATATATATATATATATATATATATATATATATATATATATATATATCATAGTTTTATATATATATATTTATATATATATATATATATATATCATAGATGTTTTTTTATATATATATATATATATATATATCTATATCATAGATGTTTTATATATATATATAATAGCTGGCCACTGTATTTGAGGATACCTATTAGGGTGGCTAGCTAGTCCCTGTTGCAGATGCTTGCTTATTTGTGGTTGTTCAACATCCACAGAACCCACCTGTGGTTTATACTGCAACTATGCTGAGCAGACCTTAGTTACAGTTTCTGGGAAAGAGCATATTATCTAGCGTGATCAACAATCTGAACAAGGCCAGCACACTCAAACCCTTGATGAGTTGTGACCTCATGCTTGCACAGTTATCAATGGCCCCCAAGTGTTCCGTCTACCCACTTTCACTCACAAGGCTTGGGTCAACCCATAGTATGGTTTTCAGGCACTTTCCAAAGGTGCCGCATGCTGGGATCCTTCCTGACAAATCAACCATGGTGAAATTTGAACCTGGGTCTCGTGGTCAGAAAGCGAACATTCTAACCACTTGGCCCATGTGCCCATATAATATATTACTGTCTACTAAATAAATGGAGTGTCTATTCAAATACAAATTTGAGTAGACACTGCAATTATTTATTAAACTGTTTTATTTATTTTCATCTACTTGCTTGAATATTCAAGAAATCTTATTACAGACAAATATGCACTCTCCAGCAAGATTTGAATCTGCGTCCCTTTGAGCAGAGGGAAACTGTTGTTAGATCCAATGTGCCTTAATTGAATTGGCCATGGAGCAACCTTGCCAATCAAGCAAAGACTGAAATATGCCTTCAAACAATCCCCTTTGTTATCATCACTAAAGATGCTGGAAAAATGGCTGGTTCCTTGTACCATTCCTAAAAGTACCTTACCCCTGCCATGGTCTATTTTTACAAGAGCCAGATCAAACCAAAAATTAGAGTACTGCTGCCCAATCCTTGTTTTCCAGAGTTACACAGCCTTTTGGTTGATGAACTGATTCAACCCTACAACTTCTCATAGAAAAAACATTGTTAGCTTCTCACTATTTTCATAGCAGATGTTTGGGTAAACTACATTCCTTGATTCTACCAGTCCAAACCTTCATGGCTAGGACTCACCATGTCACATACATAGAGTTGACTCATTATCTTTCCTTTTGTATTCCATTGGTGAAGAGGAAGTTCTACTCAGACAGTTTCTTCCCCAGAACTGTTGTACAGTAGAACAAAGTCAGAAGAGGATGCTTGTTCAATCATTATAATCTTAACCTCAAGTCTAGGGGTAGAGGGGCAACCGCTATCTATCCTACATACTCTCACAATATATATCTTTTGCCCCCTCCTTGTATGCACTTTCAACAACCTCATTCAGTATCCCTCTACCTTGAGAAGTCTTGAGCCTTATACTGGATGAACAATAGTTAAAAAAAAATCAACAGCACTTTAATAATGCACATGCTGACTAATAAATTTGATCATGAGTACTCTAGTTTAGTGACCTTGTGCTAAGCTTTAATAAACTTAATAAACACTAAGCTATAAGCAAACATCTTTTGTACTAAGTACAAGTAGCATCTGGAATAGTCACACTGCGAGGGGAATTTTTCACTAGTTCAAACAAACATTTCCTCAGGAATTCTTATATAATTTAAAAAAAAAAAAAAATAAAACAAAGTCATGCTGTAGAGAAAATTATTTGTAAAATATATGTGCCAAACCAAATAAACAGCATACCAGGGAGGTTGGGGGTGAGGATACTGGAAGAAATAATTTAATCATGGCAGCATATATATATTTTGGTACACAACAGTATATAAAAAACACAAGCAAACTTAGTCATTGTCTGTTTTTGCCATGACTTCAGGGCATTTATAATGAAAACTTATTTCATTCAATAACAAGTTTGCTTAATGCTTAAATAATGATGATGACATAATCTTATTAAATGCAAAGATATTTGCATTTTACAGCAAAATTAATGCTGTATAAAGTGTGTAACATAATGATAATCCAAAGGAAATTAATGTGTTAGTCATTAATCCAACACAAAATTGGATATAAAATGAAAAGGTTAATCAAGAGAAACCATGCATAAATCCTGTTGAATGACTAGTGCATGACTAAGAATTCAATCATGTTTGGGTCAATTTGGCAAATTTGGAGCAAAGATGCAATCTTTTGATTGGTTAATGCAACCTGCATATTTGGACACTTTTTTTATTTTCCATAAAAGATTTTAAATAAATTGTTCCTTTCATACTTCCATGTTATTTTTGTTGTACAGATAAAATGGCTGACTCTGGGGTCATATCTGTGTATTACTTGATATGAAACAACTGGCTAATTTCTCTTTCTTCATGACTATTTCTGATCTGTTTGTTCCAATTTTGATTGGTTCTTTATAAAAAGATCAAAATTAACTTGTAATGTGAAGAAATGAGTTAACTTTTTTAATAAACTGTTAGGTTAAAAAAATACTTTGTAAGAATTTAATAATTCTATGATATAAAACACAAATTTACGGTATTTATTTAGACACAATCAAAAAGAATATGGCAATGGGCCAAATTTCAAGTAGGAGGTTCATGTGTATTAGGGACAAAAATTGTTTAAGTTCCCTCAATATTTTTCTACTGGGACACCTCAGGCAGCAGGGATTAACCCTAGCTGACCCTTGTGGATGGAGTGATGGTCCCTTGAACCAAACATAAGAATTATAAACATGCATAAAATACATGTCTTTATCAATTTTATTCTCTATCACTTAGTAATGAGATATTCTATTGCTATGACACCAAAAAAGTCAAAAT
>CAHIKZ030001213.1:2225000-2227500 GCA_903632075.3 Acanthosepion pharaonis
AAAGATGCAACAGCTTCTTTTATAGAATTTTAGTTTTATGTCACCAGTATCAAATGACTGTTAATATCATAGATAGTTTGACAAAGCCTCATCAGATAAATATTTCTTTTTTAATATATTAAATCTAAATAAAGATCTAAAAATTTTTTTTATCTGTTGAACAAAACTCCATGGGGTACCAATGGTCTTCACTTTTTGCACAAATACCTTTGGGGAAAGGCATGAATTAATTTATTTCTTCTTCCAGCAGAGCATACTGGGCCCGCTAGTCTTGGGTGGCAATCAGTTTAAAAGAAGGAAAACTGAATTGAAAAACAAAGAGAAGGCAATGAGAAGTCACTCTCTTTCCAAGAATTCAGCACAAATCACAAATAAAAAGAGGAATCTGTGGAGAACCATAGTTGCCTATATCTTGAAGGGACATGGCATTTTAATGATGGAGAGAAAGATGCTTACCACTATACACAAGATTTACAAAATATTAATGGCATTTTAATCAAGTTTAATATTTCCATGATTATTTTTTGTTTTATTTTAAAAAAAAAAAAAAAAAAAAAAAAAAATCTGTGTGGATTTATTTTTCTGAAAATAAAATGGCTTTTATTTACATTTACACTATTGTTCTCATCTTTGATGTTATTCTCCCGTTTCAGCTGTTGTGCTCTCTGTCCTTCAAGTGCTTGTTTGGTTGGGTTTGTTTTATGAAATATCAACCTGTTGGGTCATTTAATGTTTTTTTGTTTTAAATCTTGTATTTAAACAGTAAAAAAGTTTTATTTTAAATCAGTGGTTCCCAAATGGTGTGGCACACCTCATAAGTGCAGCAGAATAGGATAGCAGGTGAGGCAGAATGATTGAAAGACAATCAAAGATGTAGAAACAGTTTAAAAAATTTATATGCTAAAAATAAATGATTTCAAAATTTAAAATATTATTATTATGGATTACTTGTAATTGCATGCATGAGTCCCAGTATAAATAATTATGAAAATTGAGCGATTTTATCATTGTGATATTTTTGCATTATATCAAGTATTAAGAATATAGTAACTAGGGTCTGCAAATTGGAGGAGAGAGTTATCAATGATAATGATCTGACTTTGAATCCATGGTTATCTCTCTTTAACCCCCCATCTCTCTCTCGACCTTTTTTGCCATAGGGCTGCTTGTATCTTTTCAACAAGACTTCCCTTTGAGGTGCAAGCAAATTTTTTGTTCTG
This sequence comes from Acanthosepion pharaonis, assembly GCA_903632075.3. Classification (NCBI taxonomy): domain Eukaryota; kingdom Metazoa; phylum Mollusca; class Cephalopoda; order Sepiida; family Sepiidae; genus Acanthosepion; species Acanthosepion pharaonis. The sequence continues at coordinate 2,226,221 of CAHIKZ030001213.1, forward strand.
AAAATACAGAGAAAAAAAAATTGGGAATCACTGTTTTAAATAGTAAGACTGCTGTTTATTGTGCTTATTTTTTTCATTATATTTTTTTAAATCAGTTTAATTTCTCTTAGGAACTGAAATATGAAAAATGAATCAGTATTTTGAAAAAGTTCTTTAAAGTTTTTTTGTTTGGTAGTATTTTAAGCAGATTGAATTAAGATTCCTGCAGTTTATCAGTATGTGTTTTATGGTGAATGGCTCTTGGCATGTGATGCACAGTGGAGGATCTTCCTCTTTAAGGATATACAAATGGATTATACTAGTATGTCCAATATAGAGCCCAGAAATAATCACTACTTCTCTTCTACTTTTGTGTTTCTTATGCTCTTATAGTTCATTTAATTTCGAACAATTTATTGTTTCAACTAAATATATTTTGAGCACAATTGTATGCGTGAAACTATAGATAAAATATATCGTTGATAATTCTACTATAAATAGGTATTGTTACTCATTTTTTTTTTTATAAAGGGTGTTCCAATAACTTGGACTGATTTTTAATGCGAATTAAATTTAAGCGTCTAATGATTTTTTTTCTTTTTATTTCTTTATTTTTAAATTTTTAAGTTATAGGAGCACCCCTTATAAAAGTTTATTGCTGGTATTTTTACTATAAAAATGCATTTTTATACTTTTATATAGTTTTCTTGGGGTGGTGGGGGGCATTAGTTTTTGCTCATAGCTGGGACCCTAACGGGTGCTACCACCTTTCAAGTCAGGGTGAACCTGAGGAACAAGAGCAATTACGAGATGGTTCCATGCTTCACAAAACCTCCAATCTCCTGATCAGTAGCCTAGCTGCCGGGTGTAGTTAATCCTCATATTCAGGACTGTCAAGTGCTTATCAATCCAGCTAATATTCAAGTATTTCAAACTCTATGATCTATAAGTCCTGATTGCTCGTGTTCCACTGCCCATGTCTAGGGATATCTCATCTTATTTAGCACTGCTAAGTTATTTATCATGCATCAATGAAGATTTTAAATACTGAAGAAACATGGTGAGCAATAAAAAAAAAAAGTTTTTTGGGGGTTTTTTCTTACATAACAATCACAACACTACAACAAGTATCTGATCAAGGCCGGATGGCAAAATGGCTGAAACATTGTGATAATTATAATAAAGAGGAAGACAATCTGAGTGTAAATAAAGATAATTTCCCATCCCAGAAATTCAGGCAGAAAAAAAGCTTTTATTCCAAATTCATTTAGCTTAAAAACTTTGTCAAATGGCTTCCTTAT
>CAHIKZ030001213.1:2235000-2427500 GCA_903632075.3 Acanthosepion pharaonis
TGATCTTGCTTATGTGACCTCCATCTGCTGGCTTTCTACTTCTATATTTTGGATAGGAGTCATTCCCTTGTTCAAATCTAAATTATATCAAAGGGAAAAAAATTTTCAGTGTGGGGGTTTGTGTCTCCTGGGGAACCCCTTTGATCAAAATGAAATATACTTATCCAAGCACCCTGGGTAATTTAGTTTCAGAATATATATGGTTATGGGGTCCTACTTCCAAAATCCTAGGAGGAGTTCAATAACAGACAAACAGAGGTTACAAATATATATATATATATATATATATATATAATACGAAAGCAAATTGAGTCACTGTCAGTCACTGGGCATGTTTCTAAAAATAAATATGCTAAAAATCCACCTTCATCCCTACCATGCGCCGACGGCTTAGTGGTTAGAAGCTCCGACTGACACCAATTCAGTCGGGTTTCGATCCTAGCTAGAGGCAACCGGATGTTTAGCCACACTGATGAGCTGTAAACAGTGAAACAGTCTGTCTGTGGATGACGTTATATATATATATATATATATATATATATATATATATATATATATATATATATATATACACGAACACACACAAATAAATTAAGTAATTTTAAGTTAATGAACTAACAGACCATGGCTACTCTTTAGCCTCAAACTTAGTAAATACCTAATAGGCTTTTTTCCATTTTTTTTTTTTTTTGTAATAATTAAGGAACTAGTTTTACAGAGTATAACACTTGTGTAGTTAGTGATGTACCATTGGCTACAAACACTTATATTAATTATTTTATAAGTAACATTAACAGATATTCACTGGAATATAGTAAAAAGGATTACCTATGGCAAATAGACTGAAAAGTTCAAGAAAGAAGATAAGTATGAATGTGCATAGATGAGATTCTTTAAATATCTGACCTGAAAATACTTGCAATGTAGTAGTTCAATATATTCAGAGAAGCAGTAACTTGGTTAGTCCCATGGCTGACCAAACACAAAAGATCACTATGAAGAAAATTTCTTATTCTTAAAAAGGCAAAAACTTCATTGACAATTTTTTTTTTTTTTTTTTTGCAAACTTAAACCTTTGTGCCCACAAAAAACCAGTGTCAAAAAAACTGTTTTTTCATTGACACCACTATTATTTTTAACTATCTTCACTCCTCAACAATGTTTGTTTTAAAAAGCAATGATTAGAATTGTAATAAACCCTAAATATTTGATGAAAGTGAATTTATACATTTTTTTCTCATTCTTGGGAATTAAAAAAAAAATTTAAACACTTTGTTTATTTACAAGAATATTTTTATATTTACAACATTTTAAAACCTAATACAATTAAGAGTAATGCAATATTTACCAATTTATAAAGAAATAGATATGAAAGTTTATTTATAAACATTTACTAAATTAAAACTATAAAGAAATCCTTATCTACAATTTTATAAAGTTCAAATCAATTGGTAATTAGATGATGTTTTGCAAATCATTCCTATAAATCTAATAAATGAATAGAGTTTTTTTAATTTTGTTGTTAATTCCTAGAAAAAAGAAAATTTATAAATTCACATTCATTTGTTTAGGTTTTATTAAAATTCTAAATTGTCACTTTTTAAAACAAACATTGCCATAGATGGAAAGTAGTTAAAATAATAGCTGTGACAATGGAAAAACTGTCCTTTTGACACTGTTTTTTTGTGCTGTAATTTTTTTTTTCTTCTTTTTACCTGATCTCATATTTAGTACTTTTATTTTTTTTAAGAAATTGATCCACTGTAAGACAAGCCTCAGAAAAAAAATCAGACCATGAGTTGACAAATGAATATCTATCAGCATTTAAGGATTTTTTTTCACTTGACATATGAAGATTTTTTTGGCATAACAGTCCCTGACGATGAAAAATGGATTTATCATAGGATTTTAACACAAAGAAAGCAGACCTGGCTGCTAACGAAAAGACCATAAAGTCCACAATGACTATAATCTTGACTGGGATCGATGAGATTGACAGATAAGGCAAAGAAAATTTTTTAGCTATATCCAGAACAGTCTATGATTTCTCAACCTAAATAGAATTTATTTGTGGTTGGCGAGATTCAAAATAATTTTTTGTTTTGTATTGTTGAGACAAGGATAAACTGTTAGTGCATAATGATATATGGAGCAACTACATTGTTTGAAAAAACATTTTTATAGTTGACGAGTTATTTAGTTTCATATTGCAAATTCAAGGTAGCAAACATTTATGAAGATATGATGGAAAGTGCTTCCATATATAGCAAATTCTTCAGATAAATTACATTGAGGTTATCACTTGTCGCACTCTATGCAACACTCTTTCTCTGGTTAATGGTGTTAACAAGTTAAAGATATTGGAAAATTCCTGAAAGAGCACATTAAATCCAAACTAGAATGACCTAGGTGGTGTAAGGTCAAAGAAGCAGAGAAAATACTTTAGAGCTGGATAATGATGTTATAAATTTTTGATCGCATTACAAAAGAAATTTTTTTATACAGAAAGCAAACAAATTGCAGCATGATTGTTAAAATATAGATTGTGTCAGAGAAACGATGATTTTCTAAAGAAAATTTCAAAATTCAATGACAGCAAATGCATTCAACCAGATCTTTATAATAAATATTGGACTATTGTTAATACTTAAATAGCCTATAATTGAACACTCTTAGACATATATATATATATATATATATATATATATATATATATATATATATAAATAGAAATAAGCAGTTCTTAAAAAGAGCCTGCATTGAATGCACAATGGAAAGAAAAACGTGCTCAACACCATACTTCTACATTAATCACCTTTCAGGCATACAGCGTCCAAACATACTTCAGGCTTTTATGCAGTTGTCAGCCAACCACCTGATGATTGCATAAAACCATGAAACTTATCATTTCAAAGATATACACTATCTGAAATTTTTACACACACATATATATATATATATATATATATATATATATATATATATATTAAAAAGAAGAGAAAGAGGTGCATAAATGTTTTTGGTTGTAACGTGATTTATTTAGAAAAAATATTATGCTTTGTTTTACATAATTTTACGACACGTGTTTCTGGTCGTGACCATCTTCAGGTAAAAGTGGAGATTTCCATATTATTAAAAATAATTAATTTTTTTCCTTATGTACAATGTTAAATATTCTCGATATGAGACATTCTCTTTGTTTGTGTGTTTTTAATCGAATTTCTTTCTTGAATTCAAGAAATAAATTCGGATTACCAACACACAAACAGAGAATGTTTCATATGTGGAAATCTCCGCTTTTACCTGAAGACGGTCGCGAGACCAGAAACACGTGTTGTAAAATTATGTAAAACAAAGCATTTTCAATATCTCATTCCCATCCAGTTTACACTGCATGATAAGATTATTAGGTTAATGATATCTGCTCAGCTTAGTGATTTGGCTAGATAGAATTAGAATAATTGTGTCGTGTCAGGCTCCCAAGTGGGAAAGGTTTTACAGTCTTGAAAATCACTTTGAAATCCTAGTTCTTACCAAAGATTGTCCATCTATCCATTATGCCAATAATCAAGACTCCTCATGGTATTTTGTTGTGTAATGAATTTGACCCTTACTTTGTATTCTATTATTGTGGCCCTGTGTCAGACTAAGTTTAGTAACCAACCAAGAAAAGATATTTGTTTACATTTTGGAAAGTGGGTCAAATTGACAACTTTCCAACACTCCTTTCTATATAGGACAATGATCAGGGAAAGATGGTTGATAAGTCAGTCTCACAGACCATTTTTTTTTTTTTAGAGGTGAATGAGATTGATACCTGGCGCTCTTTTACTGTAGCCTTGTGCTAGACTGAGCTCAGCATAGCAAATGTTTACATCGAATATAAAGTGGGATGCGCAGGTAGCATAATGATTACTCCTTGGAATAATAAATGACCAAGCCAAGCCTGAATTCCGATCAAGTTCATTGCATTCATTTTCGCACTCTCTTAAACATTAATCACTTCTCCCCAGAGGTATGGATTAAACAGGATAGATTAGACTCTCTGTAGTTGGCAACTAGTCTAGGAGAAGGACAACATTGAAACCATATATAGTCTTTGTGTAGCACATACTATACAGCCTATAAAAACATTAAGGAGTTCACAATTTTCTGCCATGTGGAGTTGCAGACTATGAAATGAAGCATCACACATCAATTTGTCCTGACAATTGTATATGTTGTTTCAAGAGAACACTAATCCTGATAAAAAAAAAAAAAAATCTTTTAGATCCCTTGATATTATACAATTATATATCAACCAGTCAAGGCCGCAGTAGGGATTACAGAGTCATTGCAAACTTCACAATCCTTTTATTAGCTATATATTAGTTGCATATTACTTATTTTGCCAGGACTAAATAAGGTCTGAAATTCAGAGTTGTCTTCTTATATATCTTACCACCCCAGGCTGAATAGTCCAGTCTACCCTACTATTTAACCTATAGCTGGGGAGATTCCTATATTTCTCAACTGGAATGCAAACTCCACTCTCCAGTTTATTGTTCCATTACATCACCCAACATGAGAGTGGTAATTATATAATTATCTACTTGAAGCTTTTGCATTTATAGCAAGTTATTTTTGCAAAAGTAACTAAATTAGCAAGAGAAGGGAAAAAGAAAAGTTCTTTTGTAACACCTCATGGCAAAGTCATTACATAAATAGTCAAGCAATTTATTGTCAAGATTTTGGGAGAAAGAGATGAGAATCGATAAAGGAAGCAACTTACATGGAATAATGTCTTTGTATCGGTTCTTTTTTATGTTGTGTGTCCGTTTTCCTTCTTCAGCAGGAAATGTATCCTCCTCTTTATGTTTAATGCCAAGCATTCGAAGTTCCTGAAAAGAAATCAAAGAAAATACATTAATTCAATCAGAATTGGACAAAAGGATAATTCCTTAAGGTCTTTGTAATGACATTAAAAATAATGCCATGTCTCTTCAAAATGTAGGCAATCATGACTCTCCATTGATATTTCCTTATAATTAATGAATTCCCATGCATTCTTGGGAAAGAAAGTGGAATGGTTTCTTACTGCCTTTATTTCCTTCTCTTAGACTGGTTGCCACCCAAGGTTAGACATCACATAGCAATCCAGTACTCTTTGCTTCTAACAAACTATTTTTTACAATTTTGAAAATCTCTAATTGGTTGGTTGATTTGTTTAATAGTATATCAGCTCCTCATGGGTCATTTAATTTTCTTGGGAGCTTTAAAGTAATAAAAATGTTATTCTACTTTCGCAATTGAGTACATGGTGGATGATACTCAGCTTAAGAGCATTCACAAGTTTGTGCGGATATGATTACTAGAGGTGGTGATATGTGTGCTTTATGTTGTAGTTTTTTTAAGTTATATTTTGGAATACAGTTTGATTTAAGAAATTGTTGGATATTATATGGATTAATGTCATGAGAGGTCATTCATGTTGGTTGTTTGATTTTGTTTAGTGGCTTTAACTAAATATATTATATATAATTTAGAATGCAATTGTATACCTTTAACTACAGATAAAATGTAGTCCTGTCATTTTACTATATATATTATTGGTCTTTTTATATAAAAATGTATAGTTGACATTTTTACTATTAAAATGTATTTTTATATTTTCATAGTGTTTTTGCTTGGGGGAGGATTCACTGTTTGCCTGTAGCTGGGACCCTAACATATGTTACCACTCCAGGTCAGGATGAACCTGGAAACAGCAGCAATTAAGAGATGGTTCCCTGCTCCCCCAAACCTCTAATCTCCCAATCAGAAGCCTTGCTGCCAGATGTAGTTTATCATCATACCCAGGAGTTAAAAAATAATTGTAATTGTTCTTACCAAAGTTTGACAATCCATCCATTAGGCCAATGATCAAGACTCTTCATGACTTCTATGGAAGTAGATAAGAGATGGATTTGTCTTTCCCAATGGCATTAGTGCAAAAGTAAGCAATAGACTAGACTGGAATTTGAACTTGTCTATGCTGATAATTGCTACACTACCTGCACATATTGTTAGGTAAATAAAAAATAGTGTTAGGATTGTTTGAAATGTGAATTAACATTAAAGCAAAACCAGTTATATAGAAGTATGTGAAGTATATTTGAACTTTTAAAAATATTTTATAAAGTTTTTTTTTAAAATATAGAGAAAAATTATGACTGAAAAGATTATAATTGGAACTAAATTTGATCAAAGTTACAAGAGAGTAACTGTCTGAAATAAGTGATAAAACCCAAATATATCATATTTGATGGCATATAAAAAAACACCAAAATATGGCTTGCAAAAAAGAAAAAAAATGATATATATCAACCAGCCTAGATTAAGTCTATATCTGCTAGCTTCAGGCATGTAGATAATTACTTGCTTTGCTCATAGTGATTTCTCTGATGAAAAATTGAGTATAGATTCAATTACTGTTGGAAGACACATTTTCCTTTCTCAACCTAGGCCAGTTGATATTAATTTCATTGCTTAAGAAAATAGACAACACACACCAACATATATATATATATATATATATATTTTGAACCCTCTTATTGTAATCAGCATATAAGGGTCTAACAATTCAGGTCCTTGAACTGAACAGTCATACTACTCGCATATATATATTTGATTATGGTGGTGAAGGTTTGTGCAGAACCATCCACAATTTTCAGAAGAACACAATACAGCGGATTGGTGCCACAAGTTCTCAAAACTGCTCTCTTCAGGTTATGAATTCAGAGTTGTCCTTCTCTGAGACACGTTTCCAACCAAAGTTAAAAGAGCCCAGTCTGTCCTACTATTGAACTTATAGTTTGGTGATATTGGATATGCAGATGGTGCAAAGGATAACCGCTTGGAATGAGAAATCAGAGCAGAGAGCTGAGTTCAAATGCTAGTAGAGTTTGTTACATTCACTTAAGTGCAAATACACTTTGGAAAGGGGTGAATCTATCTCTTCTCCCCCCCCCGCTATGGGTTAAGCAAAAATTTTTTTTTTAAGTTTAAAATTTTAGTGTTCCCTCTCCTTTGGGTGAATGTGTAGTTACATCTTCATAAACAACACTAGTCCAAAAGGACAAAACACATTACACAAAAATGTTTTTCCACTTTGTTATTAATTTTCCTAAAATCTCACAGATTTTGTATATGTATGCGAAGTATCTGGTTGGCTAATGTTTATCCAAATATTGTAGACTACCAGTACTTGCACTTAACATAATTCAATAGTAATGGAGAGACTAGTTTTTTAATACAGGACATATTTGGCAGTTAGCTTTAATCTTAATTGAAACTTAAATCTGTTTTTCCAAAAAATTCTTAAGAGGAAGATTTTACAAGTTCACTTATCACTTTTTCTAATATTGATGGGAGTTTCCTTCCTAACCTTTTGCTTAAGGTAGTATGAAAAATCAACGTCTTTATTATTATAATTTTTCCTTCTAGTTACATATGTTACCATATATATATATATATATATATATATATATATATATATCCAACTTCATGTAGTGTGACCCCTGAAATTTTTTGGCATGAGTTTTAACCCCTCCAGAAAAAATTTACCTGTGTATAGTGCAGTTGGTCACCAAAAATGCATGGGGAAAAATTACCTGTGTATAGTGTGACTCCTTATTGTTTTGCATAAAAAACTGATCATAAAAACTCTCACTATACACAAGTATATAAGATCTGATGAATATTGCTTAAAAGGAAGATGGCTTTATCTGCCATTACATATGGTAAATTAAGATACAAGATGGTCAATTATCCAAAATATGAGACCAATTAAACTGTAATCATGTACTTATCAAATTTTACTAAGTTGATATTGCTATCAGCCATTGTAAAGTGTTGAAGGCAAAGATTAGAAAATAGAAAAATATTGTTCAAAATTCTGAAAGGAGTCATTATTTAATGAAATAATTGAACAATATTCACATTAATGTTCTTTATATTGTAGTGAAAACACAAAGAAATTCAATTGTTTGAATAAAATTGGTCATATTAATGACTCAAAATTATAGACAATATACTGTGTCATTGTTGCATGAAAATGTATTTGCAGAATGTGTTTTTGTCCTTCCTCATTGCTTGAAATGAGTCAGTGTCATTCTTCTGTAAATTATTTGGAGTAATCTCCCCTTCCTGATTTTATGACAGTTTGGTCAATGCATTGAGAGAAAGGCTGCAGAGTATAGCAGAGAAACATCAACAGAAAGTATGGAATCATCATTGGTCTGTTTCTTTTTGAGAAGTACTTTTTCTTTTCCAATAATTTGTCTGGGTCAATCTCTAGGTCAAAATTTATCTAATGCAGATCCATGTGCATTGACTACATTTTAAACCTAAGAAGGCCACAGAATGAACTGGCTGAAACAGTGTAAAGTTAAATAAGAAAAAAAAAATTAAATTGATTAATTTTTTTTCCATATTTAACCCCCACACCACCACCAAAAAAAAAAAAAAAAAAAAAAAAAAAAAATAATATTATGCTATAAGTTTTTCCACCTAGAAAACTGAAAAGGCACTTAGGGAGAATAGGAATTGAGATGAAGATTGTTGAGCTCCAGAAAACTGCCATCATTTACTGTGAGATTATTCTCTGAAAAGTTTTTAAATTGTGAAGAGTCTTGTTGATACCACGCCTCAGAATTTCCACTGACTACAATTTGTTGCACAACAAAATTAAAATTTATAAAAAATTTTTTTGAATCATTTCATCCCAAGCAAATCAATAAAGCCATTAAGATGCTTGGGGTTACAGAATATGAAAGAATGATAGGAAAAGAAAAACCTTAATGAGAGAGAACAAATTAAAAAAAAAAAAAAAAAAAAAAAAAAAACAGGAATTAAGAAGACAAAAGCTAATGATTAACATTGATCTTCAAAAATTTAAATACAAAATTGACTAAAAAGTGAGAGGACATAGTATGAGAGAAGAAATTGCTAGCATAAAACTTCCAGTTACATCTAGCTATTTCATTTATAAAATGAGGAGACCTAGTTGCCAATATATATATATATATATATATATATATATATATATATATATATATATATATATATATATATATATATATGTGTGTGTGTGTTTATTATATATTAAAATAAATAATATAATAATATAAAAGAATTTTTAAAATATTTAGTAGACAAACATATGCAAGAGCAGAGAATATTGTGAGTGAGAGAAAGAGAAAAAGAGAGCCAAAGTGTCTTTCTGAAGGAGGGGGATTGAAAGTTCTAATATCAGATTGATCCATTGCACATGATGGTGCAGCCATGGATGTAGAGTCAGCTGTTATGGAAGCCTGAAAATAGAGAGAGTGACTCCAACCTAATTTTAATGGCCAGCCCAATAAAACAGTAGCATCCAACCAATGGGGCATGTTAATTATGTGGTTGAAATAAAATGATTCGCAATGCACAAAAAATACTGTGACCTCAAATTCTGGTCCTTGACAAAGATCATCAGAGAGACAATCGATTGATACTATAATCACATATATCTATCACATTTTTTTTATGCACATTTATTATAAACTTGTACAAGATTTTATAAGAACCAGGTTTTCCCATTGGAATTATCTGATGTATCATAATATTTAATAAATAACGAATTGCAAAATCCCCTCTTAAAATTTCCCTATTAAATATTTGTGATAAACAGATATAGGGTGTTCCGATAACTTGGACAGATTTTAAATGTAAATTAAGTTTAAGTGACTAATGATTTTTTTTCTTTTAGATTTAACACTTTGGCAATTTCAACCATGGAAAGATTAACAATCAAACAACATGTTAAAGCCTATTACGAAAATGGACATTCAAACAGAAATGCATTTTACGCACTTCGCGATTTTTTTGGTCAGCGTAATCAACTGACTGAGAGTGCAATTGGATGATGTATAGGTGTCTGGATTTTCAGCCACATTCTCATGCACTGCAGCAATGTTTGCAGCTGAACGGCGTAAACGAGCATGCAGCTGTGTTTTCACATCTGCCACCGACCCAGTTTGTTTGAATTTACGAACAATTTTTCCAATTGCACTCTTGAAACTTTAACACCTTGTTTGATCGTTAATCTTCCCATGGTTGAAATTGCTAAAGACTTAAGTTGTTAAATCTGAAAGAAAAAAAAAAAAAATCCATTAGACACTTAAACTTATTTTACATTTAAAATTGGTCTAAGTTATTGGAACACCCTTTATAACCAAATATTGCAATAACAAACATAGGTCATTATTTAAAGAAGTGGGAGGGTACAAATGAAAATATTTAAAACTAACAAGTTTTTCCATTTTACTGCAGCAAATGTTAAACACATGAGAATGCCATTACCTCTTCTATCTTCTCTTTTATTTATCTCTGAAACCAAACAGCATCACTGATATATCTTTTACATCTTTTTTTGTGCTCAAAACAATAGTCCATTATTTATGAGGTATTGGCAGGGCGTAATGTGTATGCTAAACAACTAAAGAATGAAAGAATATGCAGAATTATAATGGCCTATTCCTCAATATTGAACAGCAGTGTTGCTGATTGAGCAAAACTGAACAGTGCCTTTAAGTGAAAATTTCTTCAAAGATTCCTGAAACATTCATATCTGCTCAGTTTCATATGCATTGGTCTAAAGCATGTCAGATCCAATAATGGTTTCTCCTGCTAAGGGGAACACAAATTCAAATCTTACTGGAGGAGGCATCTTTCTTTAATAAGATTTCTTGAATATTCAGAAGGGTAGATGAAAATAAATAAATATACTGTTTAATAATAGAGTAGCTACTCAAATATGGGTATTCACTAAAAATAACATTTAAGTGATACAATCTGTCAGATTAATAAATAAAACAGGAGGCTGACGAAAGCCGTTGAAGAACAGTCTGAAATAGACTATCTGTATGTTGCGGTAATTTTAAAAAATTTTTTTGCTGTAAAATACATATGTTCTGTTAAAATAAAAACATCCAGCTCTCTGTGAATCAGTTTTAATAATTAATATTACTAGGATCCACCTGGATTATATACCAATGGATTTATTACGTGTACTATATAAAAGTCATCCACAAACAGTTTCGCTGTACCAGAAGCTCATCAGTGTGAATGCGATTGCTTCAAGCTGGGATCGAAACCTGACCGATTTGATATCAGTCGGAGTCTCTCACCCTTAGGCTGTAGAGAAAAGGAATTTTTAACACATTATATATGAGATATAAGCATTCCTGGTTACCAGAGTGCTCAATTCATAGCAAAGAGCTTTTAGCATTAATTAGCAGCAGCCAATGAATTACCTTTCTTCCAAAGTGCTTAACCTACGAGAGGGGGCATATATATATATATATTAGTCAACATTGCAGCAAGAGTCTGTAAGGCTTGACAGTTGTGCTTAAGCATGAAACAGACTGTTGCCATGTGTTGATCTCAATGTTCACTTTTATATTTACATATGCTTTATCTCTGATATTGAGCATTTTAACTCATAAATAGAGTATAACATAAAATTATATTTTTATCATATTAAAACAAAGTATGCTTCATCAAAAATGGTTGACATAAATTTTATATATACCAATGTTCACCTGATACAAGGCTCAAGAGCCACTTAAGGCAGAGAGTTACTGTGTGATGTTGTAGTAGTATAAAAAAAAAGGGCAAGAAGTGAAGTTCATGAGGTTATGTGGGAAAGATAACCCTAAACTTGAAGAGGTTGTAGTGATTAGAAAACATCCTACTGGGACTTTGTTCCATGATTTCATGGGAAGAATCTGTATAAATGGAACTTATTTCTTACTATTTGAATACAAAGGGAATGGGGATGATTCACATTGTTGATATGGCATGGCGGATCCCAGGAGTGGTGTGATTATACACAGACGAAAGATATGATATAAAAAATCATAAATAGGAATAAGAGTGGGCAAACGAATGACAAGACAGAAAAAATTTATTAGCGACACATTTTGTACTGAGAAGGAACTTCTTCAGATAAATAACGGTTTTGCTGATGGAGTCAATCTTATACATAAAAGGGAAAAACTGATTCTATTAATAAAACTGATGTTTATCTGAATAAGTTTACACTTGAACAAAATGAGTGACTAAAAAATTTTTTTCATTTTGTCATTCATTTCTTTTCCTGCACCAAATAGTATTACAGAGAACTCATACTTTAGGGTAACAGTTAAGAAGTCCATATTTAAGCTCCAACTTGCAAGTTCAATTCCTGTTGGCTGACCTACTCCTGTGGGATTTTACCAGGTTAAGTTAAGCATCTCCTTGGGCACGTTGTGGAGTAATGACCAGCAAACTAATCTCATAGATCACTACTCCTGTAGTGAGTTCAATCCATTATGATTGGATACCAGATGAAGGAAATATCTAAAATATTACAACCAGCATTTATAAACAATTCTAAACTACAAAGTTTACAATTATACATAAAGAAATTTGAAAAGAAGTTTAAAAGATTAAGAAAACAAAACAAACATTAGCAAATTAGATTTCTAACTTTTTGTTTTTTAAAGACTACTGGATAGAACTAACAGAGGATATTAGTCAGAAAGATAGAATTTTCTATTAAAATAAAGAAAAGTTTTCTTAAAAAACTGTTAAAAATAAGTCTTTGAAATTTAAACATTCAATTGTTTTTTTTCTTTTAATGTTTTTTATATTCTTGAATCAAACAAGACTTGAGCACAGCTGCTATTAATTCTTGCTAAACAGTCAATCAGAATTATGCTAGAGATTTGTTGATTTGCAGTATAAAATCCATTCAATGCATTGGTTATTTGAAGATTAGAAAAATTAGAATCGATAATCCCATTTGAAAAACATGGGAATCAACGCATTAAACACTAATGATTGACAGTGAAATTATCCACTCATTTTTTAAAAGATTTATTCTCAGAAAATGCAGTGAATAAAAGATCTATGCTTTACAATCTCCTATAAATTATTTGGACTAGTATTTTCATCCTTGTTTTGATTATACTGTTACTGTTTCAGCAGATGGGTTCTTCAACCTTCTTGAGAGAGTTCAAAAGCATCTATGTGGCCTTGTGGGTGATTATTTCCCATCCTACAATTCCTTTTACCCCCCCCCCCCAAACAAAATGTGATGCTCTTTCTGCTCTATTTCCATGGCATGTGTTTGGATGAATGACATTATCCAAAATTCTAAGTAAAATCAGTTATTATTCCACAAGCAGGAGAAATTTCATGGTTTTTGTATTTGAATCTTCCGATGAATCATAATTCTTAATCTAATTATAAAATACTCATAGAAATTCCCCTAATGAATCATTAAATATTTGAGCTTAATAATTTTAATGAAATAAGTGGAACTCATATGTATCAAAATAGATCATACATAGGAGTTCCACTTATTTTGTTAAAATTATTAAGCTCAAATATTTAATGATTCAATAAGGGAATTTCCATGGGTATTTTATAATCATGGAACTTTCAAGATTATTCACTCATTGACTTAAGAATTATGATTTATTAGAAAATTAAAATACAAAAACCATGAAGTTTCTTCTGCTAATGATATAAATTATGGAATAATAATTTCTTTCACTTAGAATTTCAGATAATGAAGATAGAAGAATACATTAAACAAAACAGTGATAATAACAAAAAAATGGTGATACTCATCAGAAAAAATGTTGTAGAATAATGAAAAAGTCTTATTACAGAATTCAGAAAATTACATATATGTTAGACATCATGCAATTTCTTCAATATTTTATAAATTTAAAAACAAATCCTCAAAAATACGATTGAAAAATTTTTAAATTCTTTCCCAAAACCTAAAATAAACTAGATATATCATCATTTGGTTTGGTTTGTTTTACGGCATATCAAGCTCAATGGGTTATTTAATGCCAACAAGATTTTTATTGCTGGTAATATTTATTTTCTTCAAAAATGTATAGCTGGTAATAATTATTCCTCAAAAAGTTTATTGCTGTTATTAAAACCTATTTTTACACTTTCATAGTGTTTTGATCCTAGTTTGGGGGTTAACTATTTGCCCATAGTTGGGACCCTAACAGGTACTACCACCCTGGGTCAGAGTGGACCTGGGAACACCAGCAATTAAGAGGTAGTTCCATGTTCCTCAAAACATCCTGGTCAGAGGCCTAAGTGTTGGACGTAGTTTATCATCTTACTCAGGACACTTATATGTTGTGATAGTAAAATGTCTTTCAGTTTAGACACACAACTGTGCCAGCCATTTTTATAATCCAATCTGGTGTTATTAATAATCCCCCCACCACACCCAAGAAAATAAGTTTCCTACAATGAATTCTTTTATGCACAATATCGTTTCAAGAGATGGACGGTCATAGCTCTCCATAACTTCCTATCATTTTTTGCTTAAAGTAATGTTTGTCTCTTTACTAATATTTCCTCTCTCCATGTTTGTTATGCCATCTGTTTACAAAAGCTCATTAAGTAGCTTACTCTTGTTTTTCCTCTACTCTTTTACTCTCAATATGTACTGTGAAGGTCATGTAGGGATACAAAAGGCAATTATCTATCTTTGAGAAGATGAAGTCACGTAGGTCACATGACAGCCGCTTAGTAAAGACACTATATAGTGATGAAAGTGGCAGTCAGTTTCCAGGAGTCAAACGGAATATTTGTTTTTTTAGCTAGGGACCCTCACTCAGCCACATAATACAGATAAGCCTATGGTGCCGTTTTCCTATGGAAATATATCTTCATCAGATATAGAAAATATCTCCAGTTCGCACTTCTTGTGATTGGGGAAAAACAGTTTTCCATTTGTGGAATATGCCTTTGCTAGGGACATAGCAGATAAATTCAGCCTGCTCGAATCTGGAGTCTTAAATATGGTTTCTCCAGAAACACAGAAGAATCTCCATGTTATGTAAGACCCTATCATTTTGTTCTCTTTTTACTCTGTTTGTTGTCTAGATATGCGTTATATTTTTTCTGTGTCAGACATGTGTAGATATGCATATATAATTTTGTGTATGATTTAGTGGTATAAAACTGAACAAAACATGTTTGTTATTCTTTTTCTTTCAGTTATTTCATTCCGTCTGTAAAATAAGGCGGTGTTACATCATGGATATAATAATGCTAATAATAGGGGAAATGTAAATGGGGGAAAATAAATCTTTCATCCATAGCTCACACATCAACCTGATGTCAAATATTATTTACCTCTATTAGTCAAATTCTCCAAGACCTTTCATTATTATGTGTCCCAGAATTTTTTACGATGCCTTTCTGATTCTAAGCATTTTTTGTTTTTGTTTTCTCAAACTTCCTTGTTACTCAGTGATTCAATTAAGGATGTTAATTTCAATAGGTTTTACATGATTAAAGAAAAATTTTTGCAGCAGAAAAGATTTTTTTTATCAGAATCTTTGTTGCTATAAAACAACTTCATTAAATCTATAGTTTGCTCAAAGTTGTCTCTCACACACAGATATCTAGATGTTTCGTTTCATCAACCATTTATAAGTGATGAAAAAAAAATAGCTTTATTCTTCACAGACTAAATGATTTTTATTTGCATATAAGTTAAATGGACAGAATGAATCAAAAAACCTAAATGAAATATTTAACATTTCATAAACAGATTTAAATAAAATAATAAAAATAAAATATAAAAACCATAAAACCAAACAGTTTTATTGTTTATAGTTTTGAAAAAAAACTTATTTAAAGTAATAAAAATGGATACAATGAAAATCTTTAATACAAATAATTTATTTAAATTAAAGTACAATATCAAATTTCCACAATAAAATTGGTATTGTCCAACTGATAATGGTAACATTTTTGGGGTATAAATATATAGTAAATATATATTAGGTGAATTCCAGATTCTCATATGTGCTTTTATTGGAAATATTTACAATAACTTATTTGCTAGGTTCAGATTTAATAATGCGACTCAAGGCATTACACAAACCTCCTTGTTTTTTTGAACAAGAGTAGATGTTTATCCCTTATTTCCTGTTTGGAATTGGGTTCCTGGTTCCTTCTAAAATCTGATTCAGCTCTATACACCTAATGCTTGTTCTTTCATATGCTAATATAAATCCACACAATAACCGTCTACCTTGAATGCCTCTTGGGTTGTATAGGGTGAACATTAGTAAAAAAAAAAAAAAATATATATATATATATATATATATCTCAGAATATTTATTAAGATTTATTTTAAAGTTTTATATATATATATATATATATATAATACACACATATGATAATTAATAGTTTTATATTCAAACTGATATTTTTATTACTCCAAATATTATTATTCAAATTTTATTATCCACTATAATATATAAGATAAAGAACGAATAGAAAACATTTATCAATCTAACGGATTTCACTTCTATTAAAGCTTCATCAGAGGTTGAAATATGGAGAAAAAGAAGTTCTTGAAACTTCAAATGGATGCGTCATCTCAAATTTGGAATGCCACAAATTATACTAATGTTGGTTTAAAAGAGTCGAATGCTTGTGAAACATGATTGACCAATGAAAATCAAACAACACAAAAGAAAACCTATGAGAATTTCTTTCTTATTCTTCTCCATATCTCAGTCTGACAAAGCTTTAATAAAAGTGAAACATCTTAGACTGATAAATGTTTTCTATTTGTTCATTATTTTATCATTCTGTCATATTCTGCTCCATATTTAATACTAACTCATACACACACACACATACACACACATACACACACACACATACATACATACATATATATATATATATATATATATGTTACAATGAATCATTAAAAAGTAAATTAGTAAAGTTTGATATAAAATGGCAAAATCACTTTGCTAACTAAATTTCAAAGATACAGTAACCCACTAACCACTCGATGAATGTTAGGATCCTTGTTTTTTAAAATTATAAACTGTATTAGGTCTTCCTTAAATATGCAAGTATTTTCCATGGGCCCTCCAGTCATCATCAGACATGGAAACTATTTTCTTTTTGGTAAAATTCAGGTAGCATTCCAGACGAAAAAATATAATGCAACTCAAAATTTATTTTTTATTTTTTTTTTTTTTTTTAAATGTGTTATTGATAACAGACAGAAACAGATACATAGAATACCAGGATGTAGACAAAAGAATTCTAACTACAGCACAGACACCACATTGGTTCTTGATAATGACTGCAATAGTTGAACATACTTGAACAAATGTATGTGTGTGTGTGTGTATGTATGTATATATACATAATATCAAAAAAAAAAAAAAAAAAAAATACAAGATGATACTTATATACTACCTTAAAATTTTCACCCATATTTGTTGGCTAATGCTAATTATGTGCAAACATTAAGATTTGCATAATAAATTATGACTGCGTTAAAATCTATAGTAGAGAGTAGATTTTACAGTTTAACAATTCCAAACTAAAAGTATTGAAGAAATTCTAAAAATGATAGATATATATATGTATATATATATATAAAAACACAAAGATGATAGATATAGATGGAGTATATTAATAGTAGCCAACAATGTCTGATGAGTCATTTATGAGTTGCTTATTTTGAAACTGTGCGCCTAAGAGGGAAGCCATGAGTCAGCCACAATGAGGGATTTGCAAATAAATTGAGAAGAGAGTAAAAATGGCCAGTGTGTTACATTTCAGTGACAAGTGGAAACTGCTGTTAATACATTTTACCTTTACACAGGTTTACACTCCCCCCCCCCGGACACACGCACAAAATGATGGAGTGTTTTAAGTTTTTTTTATTTTTTTTATTTTAGCAATTGGAAAAGAAAAAAAAAAAAAAGGTGGGTGGGGAGAATGTAAAAATTGCTGATTTTGAATTGAAGGTAAAAATAAATAGGTAGATAGATGACAGACTTAGATGTTGGAAATGAACAGTTGTCATGGATAAGGTTAAACCATAATGCTAGGTCAGTTAAATTGTAAAAAGAAGGCATTGTACTTGTTTTAGAAAGTTTTTTTTCTTTAGTTTTTCCTTCATTCCATTCCTTGATATGGATTCAAAGTATAATCCACAGTAATTACATACATTTCATATTTTTACTGATTAACACTGTCAGATTTAGATTAAAAGGTTTCAATCATTAAAATAAAATTCATTGGTTTTTCTTATTTGTGTTTCTTTGTTCAAGTATTTTCGACCATCTGACTCATAATGGTTATTGGGGCAAGGCTGCACAAAAGAGGATGGTGTTTATATGTATATTAAATATGTCATGACATCATAGGCTATTGTAAACTTTCAGCTTTCCAAAGAATACCAGGATGTAGACAATACAGGTAACACCCTGATTCTTGAAAATGGCTGAAAGTGATGATCAAAACAACAATACAAACCAAAGCTTTGGAGAATTTATCCACAATTTTCATCCCAACACCTTGTTGATTCTTTTTTTTTTTAATCAAACTTGATTGGATAAATACTTGCAGCCTAAATATACATATGACAGAGAGCGAGTGTATGGACATAGGAATAAACATTGAATGGTGACTGTCAGCTTTCCAGCTTCGATGTGAACTGCAGACCAAGCAATACCACTTGTTGATTTCCATATAAAGTAAAATAAAAATAATCTTTAATGTACAAATTATATATATATATATATATATATATATATATATATATATATATATATATATATATATATATGGCCAAATGGTTAAAATGCTTGCTTTCCGACCATGAGACCCAAACTCAAATCTCACCATGGCTGATTTGTCAGGAAGGTGAATTTTTGATGTTATCAGTCTGGAGGAGGTGATCCCAGTGTCTGGCATATTTGGAAAGTGCCTAAAAACCATATCATGGGTTAACCCAAGCCTTAGATGATTGAGGTTGTTCTGTCGGAGGTTGTTCTGACAAAAAGTCACAAGTCATCATAGCCGAGGGTTTGAGCATGCTGGTCTTGTTTAGACAGCTGATTATACTAGATAATGTGCTCTCTCACAGAAACTGTAACTAAGGTCTGTTCAGCATAGTTGAAGTATAAACCACAGGTGGGTTCTGTGGGTTTTAAACAAACACAAATGTGCCTGAGTGGGCATCTGCAACAGGGATTAGGAAGTCACCCTAACAGGCATCCTCAGATACAAGTGGATGGGATGATTTCTGGAGGTTTTCTCAACAAAACTCTGGGGTTGGGATGCTGAAGGTGCTCAATGGCTAGACTATCTGGACAGCAAAAAAACAATTCATGTCAATACTCAATGAAGGACAGCTGGAGTCTTTACTCATGTTGACATTGTGAATATACATGCAAAAAATAAATAAAGGGAGTAAATGAAAAGTTCTTGGCCCAACCTATTTTCTCAAAGCTAACCAAATATTAGAAATTATTTTTAAAGTCCCTTTAGTCAGAACTTTTCAGCACCCCTCTCCCCAAGTATTTAATACGTTGGCATGACTCAGTGATCAGGATGCTAATCTCAGACCATTATTATAATACAATTCTAATTGAGTACCCATATTTTTAGCTATGTATTGGAAAAAAGCTAAGAAGTGTGTGTGTGTGTGTATATATATATATATATATATATATATATATATATATATATATATATACACACACACACAAAACATCATAAATAAAGGCTGCAGTAAAGTAATTCTATTTAAATACTTCATAAGAACACTTGATGAACAATGGGTATGAAAAGTGTTCTAGTGATTACTTTGAAAATCCTGTATCACTTGAGTACTTGTACAGGCTTTACAAGTTAAAAATGCGTCCATATGCAATCTCCCATCCACTCCTCCCACGAACACATTATGAATATTCAAAGCAACCGCACAGAGGAGGGAGAAGGAAATTTCCACCCTTGATTAAATTAATTTCTCAATTAGCAGAACTCTGAGCCCCTAAATAATGACAGCGTCATTCCTGGGATCAGAGTCAGGAATGCATGCCAGGCTGAGGCAAGGGAGGGGAATAGAAAGATGATTGCAGCATTTCATCACAGACTGGAATGGATTGTCAGTTTTTCTTGCAAGGAGAATATGAAAAAAATCTGTTAAAGTTAGAAAACAAACAAATGCACAGAAAGATATACACACACACATTTTTATATATAACAGAAAAGAAAAATGTATTTAGCTTTGTATATAATGTAATTATATGGGGGAGGGAGTGTACACAATATTGGGAACAGCATTTTTAGATATAAACAGTGTAGACAAATCTGCATGCTGACTGACAACTCAAACTTTAATCAATCATCAGACCATGTGTTACTCCTGTTTGAGTAGGCAATATATATATATACATATATATATATACACACACACACAAGTACAGGCTTATGGAAAGTGGGAAACTAATATTCATTTTTAGGGCTAATATTTTTAGATGGTTTATAATCCTAACTTTGGCTTTTTTAAAAAAATTTCATTTTAACTTTCTTTAGAGTCTGTCTATATTTCTGAGATGAGGTATTATGTACATTTACATTATTCGGACTATTGTCCTCATCTTTGTCGCCATATTTATCATAATGTTTCGGACGTCGTACGCTCCAGCCTTCTTCAGGTGGTTGGAATGTCGAAATAAAGTTGGTTGGAGTGAGTGAAATAAAGGGTTCAGCTTAACTTTCTTTATTGTATGCTTTATTTCTAAAGTTTGAAATTAGCTTTGAAATGAAGTTTAATTTTAGTTTATCAGTTAGTAATCATTATGTGTCTGTAGATAGTATAAAAGCAACCTGATTTTATATCTGCATTTAGAAATGAGCTCTAATTCTTTGTTTAGGTGTTTATCTTCTGTAGAAAGGTGAGCATTGCTACTTTCTCCTCAAGGCAAATGTTGTACTGTTTTGAGCTACTGTTGTAAGGTGATGCCCTTTTTCTTATTTTCCAAGCTATTTTTAGTTTTTGAGGTCCCATATGTGTTTTGAAATTGTTGTACTATTTGCATACTTGTTTTTATTAAAATATGTTTTATATGAGTACCTTTTTTTGCAAAGAGAAGCTACTTATACAAAAACACAAAGTAAAATGACATGGAAAATGTCAGAATTTGCTGTATTTTTTTCTGTTACCAACACCAAATCTTCATTTATAATATATGAGCTATATGAGAAACCACATGAGAAAGAGAGACTGATGGCTTATATACTTGAGAAACCTATTTTCCTAAAAATTTAAGATGGTGGTTTAAGAGAAAGATTTTACAAATTTCAACTAAAAACTGTACTGCCTATTAGGTCAATGAATGCCATATATTCCTTTATAAGGAAATGGCTAATATTATCATTACCATTGTGCATTTGCCATTGATGCCTCTGGTCAGTACTTTAGCCAAAATCAACAGCTTGGGTGGTGATTTTAAAGCAAGCAGAGCCATCATCAATTGTAAGATCAATCTTATATATCCCTATTTGGCCTTGTTTCATACTAAGTGTAGTGAATGAAATCTACCAGCATCAAATCTGACTTATAGGACAAATACTTGCTAAAAATCTACCATCATCAAATCTGACAAATACTTGCTAAAAATAACCAATATCTGTATTTAAAAAATACTTAGAAAAGGTACTGTAAGATTCCAGAAAATTATGCATTGAAGAAAGAAAAAAATGAATTTCCAATGCCATGAGATTGGATGTTCTGGAGGAGTAAATAATTAAACTTAGGGTAGGGTACCCAATGAGGCTCAAAGTTGTTACAGCAGTAATGGCCATTGAGACGAGATTTTTAATCATTTTTCCACGAGGTGCTCACCCTGGAGCAACTCATCTGAAAAGCAGAAGAACTGAAATGCTTTGTTTTTCAAAATATTTTATAAACTTATTTATTACCCATATATAAATTGTTATATATTTTGTCTTTTGAAGAAAGAAAAAAGAAAGAAAAAAGAAAAAAAAAAAGAAAAAAAAGAAAAAAAAAAAAAAAAAAAAAAAAAAAAAAAAAAAGAAAAAAAGAAAAAAAAGAAAAAAAAAAGAAAAAAAAGAAAAAAAAAGAAAAAAAAAAGAAAAAAGAAAAAAAAAAAAAAAAAAAAAAAAAAAAAAAAAAAAAAAAAAAAAAAAAAAAAAAAAAAAAAAAAAAAAAAAAAAAAAAATGAGGCTAGGTTTATCATCATCATTCCTTCCATTAACCAATTTACAATGATAAAAAAACATCCAATAACATTTGATGTTTGTATATGAATTCCATAATACAATTTTCTGTACATAATTCAATGCGCAAAATTACGTTGCATTTTAAACAGCAAAATGCACTCAACTGGAATCAAGTTTAGAAAACCAACAACAAACTATTGCTACATGAATTATACAGAAAATTATCTTCATATTTAATCGCAAAGTTTTCAGCTGTTGAAACTATCTTCAGTTTTACAATTCACCAGAAAGTCTTTGAATAAAATCTCCAATTTTGTTTTCAGTTTAAACATGCAATCATTTTTTTTTTAAACTGAATCTCGATTGATTGATTGATTGTTTAACAGCACATCAACTACTTATGAGTCATTTAATGCTGAAATTTAATTTTCTTGGGAGCTTTGAAGTAATAAAAATAGGATATTATGCTATTCTGCTTTCACAATTGAATACGTGATAGATACTCAGCTTTTTGGATATACATGTTTGCATGGACATAATTACTAGAGGCAGTGATCTGAGTTTTGTGTTGTAGTTTTGTTGAAACTATATTTTGGAATACAGTTTGATTTGTAATTGTCGGATATTATATGGATTAATTTCTTTCATGTTGGTTGTTTGGTTGGTTAATTTTGTTTATTGGTATACCAACCTCTATAGGTTATTTTATGCTGAAATCTAAATAATTTAACCACAATTGTATGCCTTCAACTACAGATAAAATGTATAGCTGGTAATTTTACTACATATATGTATTGTTGATCCATTTTCTATAAAAATGTATTACTGGTATTTATTAAAATGTATTTTTATATTTTCATAATGTTTTGCTTTTGTTTGGGGGGGGGGGTCACTATTTGTCCATAGCTAAGACCCTAACAAGTGCTACCATTCCAAGTCAGGTGGACCTGGGAACAACAGCAATTAAGAAGTGGTTCCAAACTCCTTAATACCTCCCAATCAGAGGCCTTGCTGCTAGATGTAGTTTATCGTCATATCCAGGACTAATTTGAAACTTGAAAAAAAAGATGGGAAGTGAGGCAAATGATTGATTTTTTTTTATGGCTTATCAACCCTTTGTGAGTTATTTAAAGCCAAAATATATTTCAGATTGTGAGAATAATTTTTTTTTGAGAGTGAATATTGCTTGAACAATTTTTTGAGAATAATGATTTTTTCCAGATACAGGTCTATTTAAACCACAGAGGAGAGATGGATTCATACCTTTCCCAAGGCTATTTGTGTGTTAGTGAATGTATTCAACCTGAACTCTGCACTCCAATTTGTAATTTTGAACCACTATCCATTATACAACCTGCACAACAGAGATAAAGTAAAAGATGTTATTTAAAGATTAGGAGGTATGAAAATATTTAATCCAAAAACTTTAGACAACACTAGGAAGGCTGGAGAGTTGAATACAACAAAGATGAGGATACTAGTCTGAATAATTCATGGAATAATGACAATACTTCATCTGAGAACTTTAGACAACACTAGGAAGGCTGGAGAGTTGAATACAACAAAGATGAGGATACTAGTCTGAATAATTTATGGAATAATGACAATATGAAACTTTAGACAATACTCCTCCACCCATGCCTTGGCCAAAATGTAGTGATCAAAACAACAAAAGTAAGGACACTCAGATATTTGGTAGAATAATGACAAGAATTTCTGAAAACAAGTCATACCTCACTAATTCCATTCTTATATCAATGAATTCCAAATTCTACATCAGCTGACAAACAAGTTTGTTAAAACGTAGAATATATAAACAGATACGATAATTTAAACCCATTGAAAATTACCCTTAAAATAACTTTTTCTGTAATGAATTTAAAAACAGGCAATCACATTAATCATAAATTCAGTGAATTCTTAGAAAAATACAATTACTTGGACCAATCTCTTGTATGGTTGAAGACTCCCAAAACGGCTACAGCAGAGGTGAACAAAAATACAAAAAACTTGGAGAATTACTAAAGGGAATTAACTGAAACTGTGATATCCAGAAAAGGCATGTTGTATGAATGTAGAACACGTCAATGTATCCCAGTGGACAAAATTTCAACATATATCACCTGAAGAAGGCCAGAGCATACAATGGCCAAAATGTTGTAAACAATAACAGTCTGAACAATGTAAACAGTATAAATAATTATAATACCCCATCTCAGAAATATAGAGAGTTTTTAAGAATTTTCACATTTCTCTTTGGTGCCTTTCATAGAGTTACAATTAACAAGCTAGTCTTGTAGAATCAAACTATTTGATTCTGAGTGGGTACTCATCTATTGTGGTCGTGTGCCAGACTAAGCCAAGCCAATAGGAAAGTGAAGTAATATTAATAATGCAGAGTGCTAAAGGATAAATAAAGGGTTCAGTTCAAAACTCTCTGAAGGTTACCAGGATCAAGAGAAACCTGATGAAGGCTGGAGGATGCAATGGCTGAAACATAATAACAGAAAGAAAGAAATAAGATCTTTTTTAATATGAGGGAATTTTTTATTTATATGATAAATCTGTAGCTTCTATGTGGTTAATATCATTCAGATAAAAGATTCCCTGGAGTTTTGGTCTCCAACACAATTATCTTAAAGAAAAAAGGTAAATAAATAAAAAACTAACAAGATGTTAAAGAAAAAGTATAAAATCAAAAGGACATCAAAATATTTTTTTAATCATTTCACTCCAAGGAAGATGATAAAGCTACTAAGCCTCAAGGGATTACTGAGAGTGAAAGAACCTGAAAAATCATTAAGAAGTGAGAACAATAAGAACAGAATTCAATGAGATGGAGATTGTTCTTTAAAATTTTAAATGCAATGTCAAAGTTGACTGGAAAGCCACAAGCCAGTAGAGAATTTCACAAGCTAGAAGTGCAAGAGAATAAACTGTTAGCATAGAACTTACAGTTACATTGAGCCATTTCAACAGTAAAATGAGACCTAACTGCCAATCTAGTACTGCATTTGAATTTGTAAAGTTGAAGTACCAAAGATGAAATATTTTAAAATCATTACCATTAATTTGTTTTTGAAGGGAAACTCAAAAATATGAAACTGGGATATGTTTGCTATCGCCATTTTTCATTGTTTACCAAGATTTGACATTTTTTCTACTATTATGGAACAGATTTATTGTTAAATTATACAAATACCCCCATTCGATACATGTAAATATTGATATTTTTTTAAAAATGGAATTTGCATTTATTTACCAGTTTAAAACAAGAGATTTACACATGTAGCATGATATCAAACTGTTTCAAATTATTTAATTTCAAGTTAATCTCGTTACAAAATTTAGAGAGAATAAAATTAGAATTTTTTTTTTTTTTGTTAGGCACTGTTTTAATACACAAGATTATGTATATCTTATTCTGATTTGATTGATGCATTTTTTTTTATGGTTTATCAACCTTTTGTAAGTTATTAAAAGCCAAAGTATATTTTTGGATTGTAAGAATAATTTTTGTTTTTGCAAGTGAATATTTTATTAACCACTTTTTCGGGAGATAATTTTCACATAAGAGTCTTACTATTTAACCAATAGATAGTGAGAAAAATGGATTCATACCTTTCCCACGTGTATTTGTACATAAGTGAATGTAATGAACCTGACTGGAATTTGAAAACACAGCTCTAACTCATCCATTATTCCATGTGCACATTGAAGCATGCAGCACTTGTTGTTCGCAAGTGGTCACCCACCTAGGTATTGATCAGGCTTGATGTCGCTTAACTTTGATGACTGTTCAAGAATCAGTGTTTCATTGTGATATGGCTGTAAGGTCTTTATAAATTATAGGAGTAAAAACTAGCAAATGAAATAAGAGGCTATGTATCAAACTGTAGATGTATTGATTTGCCATTGCACACACAAATTTATATTTTTATACAATTAGAAATATGCATATCAGATTAAAGTAATTCTAAAAAATAAAAAGATCTATATATCTTATTTTGAATTATCAATTATCCATAATTGAATATTTCCTTTTCTCTATTCAACAGAAGCTTAAACCCTATAAAATATATAGAAAATATTTCTTACTTTTAATGCAACAACACTTATCATGTATATCTATTTAGATATTCGTCTTTATATTTTCCCTGCTTGATGGCTTTTGATGCTGATAAACCTTTAACTGACTCTTCATAAATAAAAAATATATTTTAATAAGTAATAACACCCAAATCAGATATTATACACTTAATCAATAATATAAGAGTGGATTCTCTGTCCATCACACATTGTGTGTGTGTATGCAGATGTGTTGTGTGTGTGTGTGTGTGTGTGTGTGTGTGTGCGTGTGTGTGTGGATATGTGTTGTGCGTATGGATATGTGTGTGTGTATGGATGTGTGTTGTGTGTGCGTGTGTGTGTGCGTATGGATATGTGTTGTGTGTGCGTGTATGGATGGATATGTGTTGTGTGTGTGTGTGTATGGATGGATATGTGTTGTGTGTGTGTGTGTATGGATGGATATGTGGTGTGTGTGTGTGTGTATGGATGGATATGTGTTGTGTGTGTGTGTGTATGGATGGATATGTGTTGTGTGTGTGTGTGTGGATGGATGGATATGTGTGTGTGTGTGGTATGTGTGTGTGGATGGATGGATGATATGTGTGTGTGTGTGTGTGTGGATGGATATGTGTTGTGTGTGTGTGTGTATGGATGGATATGTGTGTGTATGGATGATATGTGTGTGTGTGTGTGTGATGGATGGATATGTGTGTGTGTGTGTGTGTATGGATGGATATGTGTTGTGTGTGTGTGTGTATGGATGGATATGTTGTGTGTGTGTGTGTGTGTGTGTATGGATGGTGGATGTGTGTGGATGTGTGTGTGTGTGTGTGTGTGTGTATGTATGCATGGATATGTGTTGTGTGTGTGTGTGTGTATGTATGCATGGATATGTGTTGTGTGTGTGTATGCATGTGTGTTGTGTGCGAGTGATTCACATGTGTTTGTGCCATTTAAAGCATACACGTGTACACACTGAGTTTGAAATAAAATAAGATATTGGAATAATATATTCCTGTCCCACTCAGTCTGGAAACCCCTATCCTGGGTTGAGCAATAAAATCAAAGTTGGAAACAAAAAAAAAAAAAAAAAAAAAAAAAAAAAAGAATCAGATAATTGTAGGATTTTAAATTTTTCAGATATATTTTGGTAATAAATGAAATTTTTTTTTTTTTTCTTGTAAATTTTGTGGAAATATTTTTAAACTTTGTCATTGAATTAGAATATAAATGTGCAATTGTACATAATCTGAATGAAACTGAAATGGACATCTGAATCACTAGTGCTAATTTTCCTTTCTGCCTGGAAACAATGTCTGGGCAACAGGAAAAGATTACAAGTAGTCTCTCAGAAAATTTATGACACCTGTATTTAAACTAAATTTATTTTCTAATAAATCTATTTCAAATGAAGAAATGATTTTGAAATTTGATCATCTTATCAGAGAAGTGACAAATACCAAACTAGCTGATAACTAAAATTTACAATATGGCTGATGTATGCAAAGCTTCTTTAACATTGAGGATTTAGATTTTTCAAACAAAGTTACATTGCTGTAATATTTTAATTTTGTATTTCTATTTTAGATTTGAAGTATTTTCACAATTTCTGACCCAAATTGTTTCTGACTGGCTGAAAAAAAGCAGGCTTTTGAAATTATTGTACTTCCTTTATTAAAATAATATTTGCTGTGTATGTCAAAACTCTAATTATTAGAGTTTTGACATTTGTTTAACTAACATCTGATAGCATAAGAGCTAATCTCGCAAATTCCAGATTAGAATTTCCTAAATTTACAATAAATACAAGAAAAGAAGCTCATTTTGAACTGAGCCAAATACTCTTAAGCCCCCAAGAAAATTATCTCTCAGCATTAAATGACCCATAAAGAGTTGATGTGCCATTAAACAAATCAAACAAAATTCAAAGAAAAAAGGGTTTCTTTTGCATGTTTAAACTGAAAACAAAATTGGAGATATTATTCAAAGACTTTCAGCTGAATTGTAAAACTGAAAACAGTTTCAACAGCTAAAAACTTTGTGATTAAAGATGAAGATTATTTTCCATATAATTTATTTAGTAATAGTTTGTTGGTTTTCTAAACTTGATTCCAGTTGAATGCATTTTGCTGTTTAAAATAAAGTAATTTTGTGCATTGAATGATGTATCAAAAATTGTATAATGAGGTTCATGCTTAAATATCAAAATGTACTGAATGTTATTTTTATTATTTAAGGAAAAATATTTTTAATTAAATTTTAAGAACTTGTTCTAAGCTTATTAAGATCACTCATTAACTAATTTCACACATTTGATTTTTTAAATCATAAAGCCCCCCCCCACTATTTATTGCATATTCACAAAGATTCTACCCTACCTCAATTAATAAAAGTCACTTTGTATTTGGCCTCTAAGAATACAAAAAGATGAAGTTCAAGCAACATTCAATTTACTATCTAAATTTTTTGAATTTATCTTGCCGAATTTTGGATGGTGTCTTTTATGATAAATCCTACCTGTGATATCACGGGCACTGTATACAGTTAATACCAAATGCATATTCACTCTTATTTAAGAGAACAACTTCCAAGTTTATTAGATCCATTCATCATTGTAAATGGAACCACGGGGGTGTAGACTGGGCTCCATAGCTATGTACGCAGCCAGTACATTGCATTGCTGCTAGAGCGCTTCCTAGACTGAAGTCCATGGCCGAGGATCTCCCCCACCCCCCGATGGAATCAACAGCAACATATCTGTGACCAAGGTGAACCTTCAAGTTGGAGGACATTGGCTGTGGTTTGACCTAAAGAGGGATGGGACCTGACAGGTTTATCTACCCAAGACATGCTACACAGGAATGAATACCTCAAGAGCTTCTTTCAACCCAGATATATGGAAGGAACTGGTCAGATGCACCCAGTCATGGAATTGATGATTTATTTTTTTGTAATAACGTTCACCCCTTTACAATGTCCAAGAGCCACTCAAGGTAGAGGATTACATGATGATGAATTACAAAAGTTTACCAACTAATAAACAATTTAGGGGGGGATATTAGAGAAGGGTAGTTGATGCAGATTAGATCTATTTAAGATCTTATTAGTGATCAGTACTGAAGTAAAGGAAGTATAACGGAGAATCAAGCCAACTCAACAAGAGACCCAGAGTTAGTTGCGCATGGAGCAGTAAGCCCCAAGAGTTATGTCCTCTTCCACAATTGGCTGTTGGGAGAGGAAATTCTACTTACGTAGGTGGTGTCGACAAAATTTGCATATGAACGATACAGGGCAGGTATTAGCCAATAGTCAGCATGGGGGTCTGGAACTGAGAGCTATATAACACCAGCTTTTTCTCAGTCATGAGGGGCACTCTCAACATGTGGACAACCAGATAGGATGAACACAGGAAGTAAATTAACAATAATTAGCAATATTTTTCAACCAACCAGGGTGTAGAACTTCAACAGTTTATATCTTGAATAACTTAAAGGACTCGTTCTTTCTTAATTGAAGGTTATGAAGGTTTTTTTAAAGTCTGATTTTGCTTTTTGTAAATAAATTTTGGCTTAGAAACTGCATACCTATCTTCAACAGGCATTGCTTTGATACAAGAAATTTTGAAGACAGAATTATAGCCAGCACATTTTTACTGACTCAGTTCAATGGTGCCATCATATAACAGTGAGAAAACAATTTGATTTTCCTCAAACATGCAGTAAGACAAGCAGTAGTAATTCTCTCTACCCCTAACCCTACTGGCTTGTTTCCTCACTAATATCCTTAGTCATACTAACTCATACTCTTAATGCTTGTTAATTGGCTGTTGAAGGAAGTTTTTAAGACTGTAAAATTTACGGATAGAAAATAAAAACCCAGATTTTATAAGCCCATTTTTTTTTCTATCATCCCAAATCAGATCCACAACAAAATTCAGCAACTGCAGACAGGGGAAGTTGCTGTTATAACTCAACCATCTTCTCAACAGAACAATTAGCGGGATCAATAATTCATCTGCAGTTACTGGTGCATTTTTCAGCTTTGTAAAAGACTGTAAATCCTTTGCTTACGTTACATAGCAATTATGGTAAAAAGCCAAGACAAAGGAATTTACCATTCCAACAAAAATAAATAAATAAAAGAGAAGAAAAATGAAGATATTCCAAATTAAGTAAAGCCTCAGTTATATTTTGTTCCAGTTCAGAAGCTTTGAATGTTTAAAGAAGGAAAGACAAATCTAATAATAATGTTCAAAGATTAGAGTATGAAATATACACTTGAATAAGAACAATGATTAAATAAAAATTTAATACTGGTTCAAATAAATGATAGATTAATGACAAATTCAGGAAATGCAAGGAAGGCTGGAGATTTGAATACAACAAAGATGAGGATACTAGTTTGAATAATTCATGGAATAATGACAATACTTCATTTGAAAACTTTAGACAACACAAGAAAAAAACATATGTATTGTTTAAAAGTAGTGATCAAAATAACTTGTCTGATTCAATAGAAGATAGATTTTAAAGTCAGAATTTTTGAATACACCTGTTTATTCCTCATATCGTCGAAAAAAGAACACAGGCATGTTTAAAAATTCTGACTTTAAAATCTATCTCTTCATGCTTCTTTTCAGTCAAAAGGTTAATATATAATAAATATCAATTTTATTGACAATAATGGTATAATTTTGTTGGCTTTTTAATCAAATTGTATTAACTGTGCCTATTATATATATATATATATATATATATATATATATATAGAGAGAGAGAGAGAGAGAGAAAAAAGTGATTTTTTTTTTTTTTAAATTCCAGTTTTGATCGAGTTCACAGTAGTTATTTTACTGTGCAATGTGTTGAGAGAATTCTATGGAGATGGACAGTTTAAAAAGGTGAAGTATTAAATAGGACATGTTTAAAAATGACAAGGATACAAATAATGTCAAAATATTTGATTTGTTGAGTGGTCAGACAACATTCAATACATTAGTGCAAATGGTTAGTTTAATACAATTTTATAAACACTGTAACTGACACAAAAACATTAAAACAACTTTTAAACACAAGATCTACTTGTCCAGATTTAATTAAACCAGTTGTTGCAATCATTTTCTGTGGTTGGGTTGGACTAACTTCTTCATCTTAGTTAAAAAAAAAAAAAAAAAAAAAAAAAATGTACTCATGCACTTATTGGCCTTTGTCAGGTGTTTGTTGTTCTGGAATATTGTTGAAATTTCTAAGAGTATGTTATATCTCTAATACTAATAATACACATGTTCAGTGCTTGTGTGCATTCTTGGAATTGTCTCCACCTGACCTCTGTATTGAACTTGTGAACTCCCATAGACCACTAAAGATAAGGAAATTAGTCCTAACCAAATGTCTATATATATCTAGTGATAAACTTTACTTACTATCAAAATTTTAAAAGTTATTTCTGAAAAGTAGTCTATATTATTTCATGTCCACTAGTTCTATGTGTTAATGAAGCCTTCACGTAAACATTGAAAAATTTCATGGTTTTCCTACTTAAATTTTCTGATGAATCTTATTCTTAACTCTTAAGTTAATGATTGAATAAGCTCATGGCTTCTACAACAATAAAATATCCATAGAAATTGACCTATCGCATTGTTAAATATTTAACAACTTCAGCAAAATATTGCAATAACAAATCATAAATATAAATGCTGGTCTTTATTTTAACAAGTGGGTAGAAATGAAAAGATTTGAAATTGACAATTTTTTCCATTTTAATGAAGCAGAAGTGAAACACTTCTATTCCCCCTTCATTCTTTAATTTTCTCACTGAAACCAAGTAGTGTCTTTTTCCATCTTTCCAAGAGATCTAAACAGAATAGTACATTTATGAGGTATTGGCAGATGTTAAACACTCATGTTCTCTTCTTTCAAGCCCAAATCCCCATCTTACAAATCTTTCTCTTAATAATAATTAAAAAATAATTTAGTAGATGATGTTATTTAATTTATTACTTGGTTTCCATTGTTTAATACTGTGTGTCTGAAAATTGGCACTTGTATCAGAGTCGCTAGGTTTCTTTTGGCTGTGATCAAAGTGTAGCATCTGTTCTTAGCAGTTAATCTGATTATCTCTCTCTCCTTTCATTTTCTCACTGAAACCAAGTAGTGTCTTAACTCCTTTCCACATGATCAAAACACAGAGTTGTCCATTATTTATGAGGTATTGACAGGACATAAGAGTCATGCTAATTAAAAAAAGGTGGGGACAAGCATAATAGGATAATACCCCTATTCTGCTAACTCATTTTCTTACCACTGACAATTTATGATTTCTTGATTTTCAATACACTTCAATATTAAAAATATTGGCAACATATTTATATAGGTACCGCCACAAAAATCAGAAAAAAAAAAAAAAAATATATATAAAACAATACATAGGTTTTAAAATGAACTTTTAAAAATGAAAAGTCTTTCTTGAGGCTTATTTTAGTTTTGATTTCAAACAAACATTAAATTTAATATTTCCAATAATCCAAATACTTTGCTGTATTTCAAAAACTAATTTAAATTGACTGGAAGGAGTTTTTTTTTCTTTCTAAAATAGCTGATTAGTGCCCTTTTTTTAGTCATCTTTCAATCATAATGTAATTTTCTTTATTAAAAAATCTTCCAAAAATCAAATAGGCTTTTCTGAAACTATTTGAGGAATATTAGCTGTTTTCAAGTATAATTAATCTGATTTGAAACAAATATTATTTAATTTAAATTTAAAATATCTCAGAAATACATTTTTAACCAGACAATGGATGTGTTGACATGTTTGACAACTGTGATGACAGGTAATGTTTTATGGTGACTTTATCTGTAGTAAAACAATTATGTAAGTGCCTTTTTTAAATAATTTTTAAGCATTCAGTAATCTTAAAAATTCAGGAAAATATTCTCAGTAATCTAATGTTTTATAGAATCTTAGAAATTTTGCCTTTAAATGTAATATAGTTAATCCATATAATAACCCTATACTGTAATATTTGCTTTAATCCAATAACTTCAAATTAAAAAAAAAAAAATTTTTTTTCTTAATTTTTTTTGTGTGCATGATTATTTAAATTATAAAAGTTTTCTTAATTGTATTTTTTTTCTCCCTTGCTTTTTCTTTCTACATGGTTTTAAGGAGGTACTTTTGCAGAATATATTCAGCAAGACAAAAAAGTTTTTTGTTGGTCTGACTTTTTTGGGTGCTTAACACATCATCTTATAAATAAACTTCCTGTCTTAATTTGACCCAGTTCTAAATTAAAACAAAGGCTTTTCTATTTCTTGGTTTATTTTTGTTACATATGAATGCAATTAATGTTGTCAGTATATAAGATGAATCCCTACCACATCCAAAACTTTTGAGTTTTGTGACAAAAGATGAAAATAGGAAAGGAAAGACAGAACTCATTCAATAGAGGAAAATAGAAGCTCAAAAGATGTTATCACATTATATGACAGAAATATTACTATATATATATATATATATATATATATAAAGAAAGAAAAGATAATTTTATAGAATAAAAGATTTTTTTTTTTTTTCTTTTCTGGTGGCTAATTGTCCATTTGTTTTTATCTCAAGTGTTGCTTTTGGCATACTAGGGTGCATACACTTTTCAAATAAATTTTTGTGAAACATTTGATGTGTTCAGTGGCAGAGGAGGGATGTATTCAAAAAAAAATAAAAAAATAAAAAATAAAAATAAAAATAAAGAAAAATAGAATAAAAAAAATAAAAAAAGAATAAAAAAAAAAAATTTTTTAAATTGCTTTTTTCACTGCAAATTATTCATTATATCATATCCAAGTACTAGCAGTATAACCCATCTTCAACCAGGTGCTTCATTACTGGGAATTTTTGCCGTTCAGTTGGAGCAGTTTAAGTTTAAAGTCAGCTCCCCTCTGAAAAATCAATATTAGTAATAACATTTGGGTGCAACTGAGGCACATCCCCAAATGGTGGGGAGGGCTTAACAATTTGAATGGGACGTGGCCCTGAAATGGCCCATTTTTGCATTCTCAATATTGCAAGGAAAGAACCTCTTCCATGGAGCATCATAATAATAATAATAATAATAATAATATGTGATAATTTTTATTTATAATATAATTTTTTTTATAATTCTAATAATCTTTTGCATTAGATTTCAACTCTCTAATTTCATTGTATGCTGTTTTTTTGGGTTTTTTTTTTTTTTTTTTTTTTACAGACATTAAATTTTGCCTTTGATTTTTGTGCAAAGTGTAAAAAATCAGTTTTTTCGATTTTTCACCTTCAAAGTTGTAATTTTTCCCCAGCCAATTTGGACTTAAAACCAGCACTGAAGAATTATCTATCAAACAAATAAATTTCATTGAAATCTGATGAAAACTGCAGAAATGCATAAACAACATCCAATCACACACGCACACTATATATATATATATATATATATATATATAGAGAGAGAGAGAATTACAGATATATAGATTTTACAAAAAATTAGAGATGGTTACACAATATTTCAAGCTCAATTTAGGTTTATAGTTCATAACCATGCAATGAGATGAGGTAACATAAACCGTAGATTTGTCTGCAGAATATCATCACATTGTTACGTAATTATAGTGAAATCATTAAGGTTTTTTGTCAAAAGCATTTAATTTTTGGTCATGTATTAAATTTAAAATATTACTTCTTACAGTCTTTATTTTTGAAATGGAATAAGATCATTCCAAATTTCAGAATTTCACTATTGTCCATCAAAATGACTGGAAGACAGCAATGGAAAAGTGAGGTAACAAAGTGTAAATGAAATAGCTCCAGTTTGTTCAACTTAGGAAACTTAGCATTGTAGCCAAAGCATTCTAAAATGCTGCCAATAACAAAAGAGAAAATGAAAAATACCTAACAACAAATCAAATATATTATGTAACTAAATACAAAGTTTCGTAAAAACTGGATATTTCCTGTAATAAATTCTTAATAAATATTGTTATTTTACTTAAGTGTAAGGTAGTCTACATTTACAATTCCTTATCGCTAACCATAAAGAGAAATGTCGATTAAAACTGCCTAAAACCTTTAAGTGCATGTTGCTGAAAAATTATCAAATGTTGAATACGCCTCTCCTCAGCCAAACGCATCATTTATACTTTTGTTTGCTATACAGCAAATAATATTTACACTTAAACTAGTTGAAGACCCATACATAGGTGGGAATATTCAGCTACTTCCTTCAAAAAGCATAAATAACCCCGATTACTTACATTACAAATGTAAATAGAAAAACAACTGTTTTTTTTAAGTCTTGATTTTCTGCTCACTGGAAAAAAAAGAAAGAAAAAAAGAGAAAGAAAGAAAAAAAAAGAAAGAAAAAGAAAAAAAGAAAAAGAAAGAAAGAAAAAAGAGAAAGAGAAAAAAAAGAGAAAAAAGCAAAAAAAAGAGAAAGAAAGAAAAAAGAAAAGAAAGAAAAAAAAGAAAGAAAAAAAGAGAAAGAAAGAAAAAAGAGAAAGAAAAAAAAAAAAAAAAAAGAAAGAAAGAAAAAGAAAGAAAGAAAAAAGAAAAAAGAGAAAGAAAGAAAAAAGAGAAAGAAAAGAAAAAAAAGAAAGAAAGAAAAAAAGAAAAAAGAAGAGAAAGAAAAAAAAAGAAAAGAAAAAAGAAAAAGAAAGAAAGAAAAAAAAAAGAAAGAAAGAAAAAAAAAAGAAAAGAAAGAAAAAAAGAAAAAAAAAGAAAAAAAAAAAGAAAAAAAAGAAAAAAGAAAGAAAAAAAAGAAAAGAAAGAAAAAGAAAAGAAAAAAAAAAAAGAAAAAAAAAAGAAAGAAAAAAGAGAAAGAAAAAAAAGAAAGAAAAAAAAAAAAGAAAGAAAAAAAAAAAAAGAAAAGAAAGAAAAAAAGAGAAAGAAAGAAAAAAGAGAAAGAAAGAAAAAAGAAAAAAGAAAAAAGAAAAAAGAAAAAAAAAGAAAGAAAAAAAAAAAAAAAAAAGAGAAAGAAAGAAAAAAGAAAGAAAGAAAAAAAGAGAAAGAAAGAAAAAAGAGAAAGAAAGAAAAAAGAGAAAGAAAGAAAAAAGAGAAAGAAAGAAAAAAGAGAAAAAAGAAAAAAAAAAGAAAAAAGAAAAGAAAAAAAAAAAAAAGAAAAGAAAGAAAAAAGAAAAGAAAAAAAAGAAAAAAAAAAAAAATAAAAAAAAAAAAAAGAAAAAAAAAAAAGAAAAAAAAAAAAAAAAAGAAAAAAGAAAAGAAAAAAGAAAAGAGAAAAAAAAAAGAAAGAAAAAAGAAAAGAGAAAAAAAAAAGAAAGAAAAAAGAAAAGAGAAAAAAAAAAAAAAAAAAAAAAAAAAGAAAAAAAAAAAAAGAAAAGAAAGAAAAAAAGAAAAGAAAGAAAAAAAGAAAAGAAAGAAGAAAGAAAAGAAAGAAGAAAGAAAAGAAAGAAGAAGGAAAAGAAAGAAGAAAGAAAAGAAAGAAAAAGAAGAAAGAAAAGAAAGAAAAAAGAAAGAAAAGGAAAAAAAAAAAAGAAAAGAAAATAAAAAATAAAAAAAATAAAAGGTATTTCTTGTTTGTGAAATTTTCAGCTAAATATTTATTCTGTATAGTTAAAGAAAAAGATTTGATTTAGCTGAACTTGCCAAATTTGGAAAGATGTTTTAGAATTATCAAAAACTCTAGGGTGCCATTAATAACAAAAGAAAATCTGTTGGTCAGAGCTCAAGACACTTTTGATGACAGACTAAAAAAAAAAAGAAGAAAAAAAAAAGAATAAAGATGACTAACGAAAGACATTTGATGAACTATCATAAAAAAATGAATTGTTACAATTAAAAACCTATCAAAAGCCACAATTTACCAATTAAAATTAAGATGAGTTTTTCTTGATGTAGATGTCTCATTGTGAAGTAGTGGTTAACAAGCTAGTTTCATAGATCATTATTACTGTAGATACTCACTTGTGGCCTTGAACCATTAAGGATTTTACCATAGCAAACCAATTCATTAGCATTGAAAGAGTATTCCATGATAATGACTAGACAAAACTAATCTTAATTTAAGAAATAAACTTATTGCTAATATTCAATATTTGGAGGACAAATTGTTAGTGTTTTATCTTCAGCTGAAGAAGGCAAGATAATCAGTTGAAACAATATAATGAGAAATAAATAAATATTCATTATACCTACACCTATATAGGTAATTACTAAGTACAATTTAGACTATTTTGGTACAGAGGCACAATAGCAGGACACCCATTTAAGATCAAACTCACTTTCAATTTGGATTTGAATTTAGAGTTTTTTCCTCTCCTACACTGGTTGCCACCCAAGGCTATAAGACCCAGTTTGTCCTGCTATTTATTCATAGAGGTAGGGAGAAGAGATGGATTCATACCTTTCCCACGGGCATTAGCACATTAAGTGAATGAAAAGTACTCTACTGGAATTCATATTTGGCTTTGATTTCAATCCGAACCACTATCCATGACTCCATCCTGCCTCCAAAAGTACATAAGAATAACAAAAGGTGACTTACAGAAAGTGAGCAGAGTATTAAGAAAAGGGAAAATATCTTTACAAATAAAGAAAACTGCACTGGATGATAAAGAAGTGGCTTGAATTGACAGAAAAAGGTTCTATCAATAAATGCTGAGAATAACATGGACAGAACATGTGAGCAATAAGGAAGTTGTTAAGAAAATAGGAATGGCAAAGAAACAGAGTTACAATCAGTTGAAATTTCTAGGACACAACAAGGAAAGAGGCAAATTGAAGTCACAGGACATAGTGAAAGCAAGAGAATGGAGTAACCTACTTAATGAGCGAGTACATGGCCAACAAAACAAGGACAAAGACTCAAAGAGGCATGATAAAGGGTGAAAAGTTACCGAGAGTAACAAATGAGAGTAGATTATAGAGAGTCATGATTGGTCACACCCTGAAAAGATATGGCAGATAAAAAAACTGTCATGAAAGTTTTGCATCATATTTTTTCTTACCCAGCAAAAGGCTTCAATTTTTTTTTTATTTTTTAATTAGTCAAATTATCAACTGGAAAATTTATCTTTTTTTGACTAATCAATACAAATTCTAAACAGTAAAATAGAGATAAGACTAACAAATGTTTATTAAGCTTAGTTTAATTGAGAACAGGGACAAAAGGTGAATAATTTTATGCTTTGGTAAAGTGTCTGCTTGGCTTCTTTGAAAATCAATCAGTCTTTGAAATATTTGCTTTTACCGGGATTTGAACACTGATTATTAATGCCTTAGGGAAATACACACGAATTTAGCTCTAAAGGATAGACTTGTCTAACATTTCATATAGTGGCTTCTTTCTGTCAAAACTGACAATATATATAGCAATCATTTTGGTTGCTTTGGCCTGGACCAAGTATAGTAAATATGGATGACTGAATTACTTTTTCTGCCAACAGTTGGTGGATGGACACAGGCCAGATAGGGTTGAATTTATGCTTTTCTGAAATCATGAGGAAGATATAAAGAGTCTGAACAGGAATTTGATGTTTAATGATTTTACTTTCATTACTGATAATGATCTTCATAGCACTGCCTAAGAAGAAAATATTTTTAGATTGTAAGAATTTTGGGGGAGATAATAATTTAGTGATATAAATCTTACTAATTAACCCATAGCTGGGGAAAAAGATGTGGATCCATACCTTTCCCAAGGGTATTTTGCACATAAGTGAATATAACAAATCCAACTGAAATTGGAACTTGGTTCTCCAATTAACAATTCCAAGCCATTATCCATTACACCCCCTGCACATCCAAACTTACAATACCCAGTATTCCTAAGTGACCAGGTTTGATGTTGCTTAACTTTGGTGATCATATGGGAACCAATGTTTCAACACTATATGGCCATAAAACTAACTATACAGAATAAACATTTAGCTGGAAATTTCCAAGCAACAGAACAAAGTCATGACTTTTTATAGTAAGCAAAAAATCAAAACTAAAAAAAAAAAAAAAAAAAAAAAAAAAAACAAAACAAATGGAAAGAACAAAAAAACAAACAATTGTATATGTAATATAAACAATGGGAGTTATTTATAATTTCTGAAGGAACTAGTTAAATATTCTCACTTATATATGGGTCTTAAACTAATTAAGTGTAAATATTTTCTGCATGTTGTATAGCAAACAAGAGTATAAATTTTCACAAAATTTATAAGAGAAATTTATTTGAAAATAGAAACTAACCATCTTAAAGCAAAGTTATGCCAAAAGCAACATC
The DNA here is from genome assembly GCA_903632075.3 of Acanthosepion pharaonis. Taxonomy (NCBI): domain Eukaryota; kingdom Metazoa; phylum Mollusca; class Cephalopoda; order Sepiida; family Sepiidae; genus Acanthosepion; species Acanthosepion pharaonis. The sequence goes on from CAHIKZ030001213.1 coordinate 2,274,431, forward strand.
TTCTGACCAAGTTACTAAAAAAATCTGAATATTTTTTTGTTAACTCTTAGCTGTTTATATACATGAGAAAAAGTCATTTGGGGTGAGGCTAAAATGGATTTTTAAGATTAAATTAGTTCCTCAATAAAACAAGTTTTTGGTAAATATTTTGAAACCACAGATATTCAGAGAAATTATAATCACCATTTTATTTACTCTTCCTATGTAAATCTAATCAAACGACATTAAAATCTACTCGGTTTAAATAGATATGGAAGTCACACCACAATGAAATACAAAGATAACATCCCAACACATAGATTTAAAAAAAAAAAAAAAAAAAAAAAATCCCCCAAAGTTATTAAAATACTTTTCTATCAAAAATAAATGATAAACAGAGATAACAAAAAAAGTGTACAAAAAATATTCAATAAGATGAAGGAAAAAAAAAAATTTCATTATTTGTAAAGTCTGCCCTGAAATTGAAAAGCAGTAAAATAAATAGAGAAACCACCCAACAAAAATGGCAATTAATCCTGCAATCAATGGTTGGATAGCTGGCTGAAGAGGAGGAGAAAGCGGAAAATGTTGATTTGTGCATAAGCAATTCTTGTTTAAAGGCTGCAATTGGTTCTCTGATGTTTTCACTAACAAAGTTATTGTCAGAACAATTGTGTTTGTGATGCGTGTACGTACACACACACACACACACACAAAACTGCTTCCATTCCAGCAAACTCTGCCTTCCCACAAGAGCAACAGACAGTGAATATCTATTGCTGGGTTCTCAGTAGCAAATGGTCAGATAGTATTAACATCAGATGCATCAAACTTACAGAATTTGGATGAAATAGAATGTAGCAAGATTGAATCCAGTTTGCGCAATCAATGCAAAGAAAAAGCTTATTTTTAGAATACTTAATTATTTCACAACTAACATTTCACAATAAGTCAATATCACAAATCATAGTCACTAGTTGAGAAATAGTGAACCAGTGATTTCTTCTGCTCAAAGAGCAATGTTTCTGATTGATCACAGCTCTTAAACAATAACTTTAACTATCAGCTTTAAGGTAAAGTAAAAAGCTTAGCCTGAAACTACATACTTTAATAAAGTTGATTTTATTAATATTTCAATGTCTATTTAAATCACTTTGTCAAAGCTAACTTTAGCCTTTGTGCATCTTGAATGTCAATTAAGAATATTTAAATATCTAGAGTGTGAGGTTGTCTAACAAAAATATCAACTGGAACTAATTCAGTGCTTTCTGCTCATGATCATATATCCATATATATATATATATATATTTTTTTTTTTTTTTTTTTTTTTTACTTAATTCCAAACAAAGGCATGACGTCAAAACTATCTGAATCCTGTTAATAATGAAAAAAGCAGAAATACTTTCCTATACTCTACAAGAGACTAAGAGACTGGATCAATAAATAAATATATCCATGAATAAACTAAGGCCTAAATATAATAGGAAGTCATTTTCATTATTCCACAAATTATTCAGACTCGCATCATCATCTTTGTTTTTATCCCAACACATTATCCAAGGTCCTTCAAAATTTTCAGGAGTATTTTTAGTTGATAGTCTTTGAACATCATCTAGAACTTTTTCTTATTGTTTTCATGAAATTCCACATGTGTAAAAATGCAATGTGTGTGTGTGTGTATATATATATATATATGTACACACACACACACACAGACAGAGAGCTTAAAATTTGGTATATTTATAGGGAAAGTATATTAAATATAAGAGAAATAGAGAGAGTATTTATAGATATAGACATCGAGGAGATAGGAATTCTGTATGGCAATTGTCAGTTTCTTGTTCCAATGTGATCTTCAATCCAAGGAATAAGATGGAAAATGCCTAACACCTAATATGGCTTATCAAGCAACAGTAAGAGTAGAAGCATTTTAGACAATGAGAAAACTGAAAGACCAGGGAAGTTTAACTACAAAAAACACAAGTCTAGTGTAAGAGATCATATAAGTAAAATCTTTGATGTACCATGACTCTTCAGGTATTTAGTCATGGCTTTCCACAACTTCCAGTCTTTTCTGAGTAAGGTTTTTTTTGTTTTTTAGCTCTCCTTCCTAGTCTCTGTTCTGACAACAATTTGCACAAGCTTGTTAGGTAGGTTATTTCCTCTGTCCCTCTTGTCTTCAGTGTGTCCTGTGAGTGTTAAATTCTCCAAGTCCTCTTTTCTCATTATGTGCCCTAGAAATTTCAATAATCTCTTTTTGATTCTAAGCGTCCTTTTTGCTTCTATTTACATGTTACTAAAAACACTATTTGAGGTAAAAAGATCATGATAGGAAAGACTCAATCAGGTAGTTGCATGCTTGTGTTGCAAGGTTTGGAAAATGTATGTTGCACCTGCACAAGTTATGCATTCTGGAGCTTGGTCAACAGAATAGAATTACTATCAAAATGTCAACATAAACAAACATTACTTTTTTCATCTGTATGACAAGTACATCCATTGTAGTCAGATATTTTTATACCATTATATGCATACCTGTCACTAGCTTGTCTCACACAGAGAAATTATAACAAATATATATAAAGAATTGTGAAAGTAGCGAAAAGCGTGAATATTTACTTGTAAAATTTCCCGAAGGGGAAACGGCCACGCCCATGGTGTCTTATGTCCCTGGTGTGAACATGTTTTTTCCTCTATCTTAACTATTATGGGTAAGCTTGTCTTGCTTCTTCATTGTCAGCATAGCAACTAGGTAACAAACATATCTTGCCTCTAGGCATGCTAAATAGCAACTAGTGTTCATCACTATGAATTGATGTTTACTTAATGACAGTCACGTGATCCTAGAGACTTTGTCTCAGCCAAACGGAGATAATCACCCGTTCACATTCCTACAACACAAATACACATTTTAAAAAATATTTAATTTAAAAGTTTAAAATTTTCGGTGTCACCTCTCCTTCATGCTCATGCGTAGTAAGATGTAGACATCACTTTAGTCCGATCTATATTTGACCAAATTAACAATTTGTTGTAAATAATACCTGAAAATCCTTTTTATTCCTAAATTTGATATTTTATTGATATTGGATTGCTTGCTTTTATGCTTAATGCTTCTAGTATTTGTAATCATTTTTTACATTTTATGTGACATAGCATCTTTGTGTTATTGGTAAGGATTTGTTGGTTGGTGATATGCAATTTAATTGAACTATTATCAGATAAATCGCATGTATAAAATATTATCAAACTCAGAAACAAATGTACCAAATATATTTAATTTAATAAATAAGCTGAAATATCTAGAAATGACAAAACAGACACGGTACAAAAAAGAGCTCTTTGATAATGGACAGTGGACAATTTATGTTGAAATAGGTACCGTAAGTCAGGAAAATAAACTTGCATTGGTCTTTAATGAAAGTATATATATATATATATATATATATATATATATATATATATATATAACAAATGCTAAGAGCTACAAAATTCATATATAGTTTTAAAAACAAGGAATGTATTGATTTTAAAAGTCTCTAAGGCCCTTTCAACCAACATCTCATCAGGAGACAATCGTTGGATCATTAATAAACGAAAAGAAGGCTTAATTAAACAGGTTAGCAAGTCGGTTTCTGGTTGTTTCCCATCAGTTGCTTTACGTAGCATTTTTCGAACTAGGTCTGTGTTTCCGTCTTTTCGCAAGGATGTATTGCCCTACATCAAATTGAGTAATTTAGTATATGAGTTTAATTGCCAGTGTGCTGCTGGTTATGTGGGGCGTACAACCTTGCATTTGGAAACTAGAATCAATCAGCATGTACCTTCCAAAATACGACTTGGTAAGATAGATAAAATATGCTATCTTCCCCCCATGAATATGGAATCGGCTATTGCTCAACACTTAGTTGAGAATATAGCCTGCACCAAGTCGTATAAAAAAAAGAGTGGTTTAAAATTATTCATACAGCCAATTCCAACAATCATTTGAAGATTTTGGAATTGGTCTGCATAGGATTAAGGAAACCTCTCTGCCGGCAGAAAGAATTTGTAAAGTCTCTTAATCTGTTGGGGGATATTTTATTTTAACTGTCCCTCACTAATTTTATTTACACGTCATTTCCCCTCCCCTCGTTACACTTGTTTGTTATTTTAGTGTGTTTCTCCCCTTTTTTGCTCTTCATTGTCGCTAATATTCTTTTTGTTGATTAATTATCCAACGATTGTCTCCTGATGAGATGTTGGTTGAAAGGGCTTTAGAGACTTAAAATTAAAATCAATACATTCCTTGTTTTAAAAACCATATATATAATATATATATATATATATATATATATATATATATATATATATATACACACACTCTCTCTTACACTACAAAGACAAATTGAAAGACAACTTGAAATGTCTCAACTTTGATCTTAAAACCTGGGAAGCACAAATATCAAACTGAAACGTACGACAGGTTTCATTAAGTTAAAGGGTTTTGAAGACAGTAGACTGAAGCACCAGGATCAGCTTTGTCAAGCTCTGAAGCAGAGACACTGTCAAAATCCTGCTTTAACAAATTTCATGTCAGTGTGACTGTCGCCCACAGCAAGGCTGGGCTAGTATCATACTTAAGAAAGCACAAATGAAATATGTCTTTCCTTTACCTGATTTTCTCCACAATAGCCCCTACTAGCATGCATAAGTGTAAAACAAAAAGGTACCATCCAATGCTGACCCTCATTTATCATTCACAATAGCAGAGTCCACCAGACACAGAGGGTGTTCAAAAAGTTACTGTGCACTTTTTCTAATCATAATTTTTATATTTCAGATTTCACTCAAATATGGTTTTAACAACTATAGAATGTGTATTTCATGTTGAACACTTATCCCGAGAAGGTGGTAGATACAGATTTGGTACAACAGCATTTTGCTGATAAATTTTCAGATACACCTGTTCTACATCACAATGCAGTTTGTAACTTTATTGATAAATTTCAGAAAACAGGATCAGTGGATGATGCCAAATGTTGTGGAAGGCCAGCAAATCTATCGGAGGAGAAACTGTTGTGGATATTTCTGGCAGTATGCGGCAGAGTCCAAGAAAATCATTACGAAAGTTAGTGCAGCAGCAAGATATTGGTCTTGAGACTCACTCATAAAGCCATTCATTCAGTCTATTTTAAGAAAGCAACCGAGAGTGATATTCAGAAATAAAATAAGAAGGATCCAAGCCTGTATTGGTGCTAATGGGCATCACTTTCAACATTATAATATTCTACTTGATTCTATATTGAAACATGTCTGTTAATAAAAATGAGCATATAATGACTTTCTGAAAATTTTTTCTACTTTTTCCACTGTCAAACATTTTTCTCATATATAAAACTTTTATATATTATTTTCTCCCATATATTTTATATAAGTGGACATTGAGGTTAACACCCAGAAGCAACAGTCTCATGCAATCTTTAGGCCATTTGTGTTCATGGTCTGAAGATTGTGTTTAAACATGAAAGACTTTCAATGCGGGGTGTTGACCTCAGTGTCTCCTTTTATATTTACGTAACTATCTCTGATATTAAGCACTTTAAAAACACACATCTCTCTCTCTATTTATATATATATATATATATATATATATATATATATATACAAACACACAATACCTGATCTTAACCAGTTCAAGTCTAATTTCCCTTATCCTCACAAACTGATTATTCTAACTTTCTACTATGTCTTTTGGGCCTTATACATGGTGAACATTATTGTAAAAGAAAAAACTATATATATATATATATATATATATATATATATATATATATATATATATACACACACACACACAATTTTTCATATATTTTATGTTGTTACCGAATTAAAACCATTACATAATCCTTGGTTCTTATGGAATTTAATTCTGGTTTATTTTGCTATCTTAATATTTACAGGAAAAAATTATTTCTGGTAGAAGAAATTACAAAGAATGAAATGGTTACTGGAGAAAATTGTAGTAAATATATATTTTTGGTTTTGGAAAACTATAAAATCTTTTATGCAGAGAGAGAGAGAGAGAGACAGACAGAGACAACATTACAGGAAAATTTCCCATGAGATGTTGGCAGCCATCATCAATAACATATCACAATGTTACGTTTGAAACATGTTGAAAAAGCCACACCTTACATTAGGCTTAGAAATAACATAACTTGCCATTTAATATAAGTGATTCTTTATTTTGGTATTTATTATAAATATTAATGAGAATATAAATCTTAAAAGGAAAAAAAGTAGAAGTGATATTTTTTTTATCCTTTGCATAGAATATGCAGATATTACACTGAAGTGTTATCTATATATAAATAATCACATCATTTTTATGGAGCATATGCTACAAAGAAAAGATTACTGAACTGCTATGTAATATCAATCCTCCTATATGGCTTTGAATGCTGGACAATCCCTACAAAGATGAAGAGACTTGAAGCAACAGAAATGTGGTTCTACAGAAGGATGTTGAGAATACCATGGACCAAACATGTGAGCAACAACAAATTTCTAGAGAAAAATGGAAACAAAAAGGAAACTTTCAGGAAGAGAAAGTTGCAATTTTCCTAGCACATAATGAGGAAGGAAAAAGGGTTTGGAAAATGACACCCCACAGGACAGATTGATGGCAGGGGGCGGGTACAGAGGAAAACAATACATAACCTACTTAGTGAGCTTGAGTAAATGGGTACTGGAGGAAGGTTTAAGAGAGATAACAAAAAGATAAAATTAAGAGCTACAATGGATAGGAAGATGTGGAGGGCCATGATTGCCAACATCTTGAATGAACCTGGCACATAAACAGAAAGAATATGCTAGTATTATATAAAACATCAGGTTTTAAAGCAAAATTTATTTTCATCAAAACATTTTTAAAAATATGCTTCAAGTATTTTGTAATTTCAAGAATAAGTATTAGTATTCATTGCATAAATTGTTCAGACCGATATCATCATCTTAGTTTTGATCACTACATTTTTACTCAAGAAAAATAAAAATTGTAGATTTAGAAATATCTAAACTTTGTACCAAATTTTATGTTTTTTTTTAATTTATACAGGAACTATTTTTTCAATATCTTTATGCAAACAATGCCATAATCTGTCTTTAGCATTAATATTTATTTACATGAAAGGAAAAAAGCAAAACAAACAAAAACAGCTGGTTTTATTGTGAATGGGGCAGTGTTTCACTACTAATTAAATAATTTGAAACACTTAAATCATTATAACTATATGGTTTTATAGCCAACCTCCATCAAGCAAATGTTTCATCCTTATTGTTTAGTAACCAATTGTTTTATCCCTTCATGCCATATTTAAGGTTATTAAAACAGCAAATGCACATACATTTTAATTTTTGATACTATCTATATATAAAATTCTGCGACTTCTGTTAGTCTGACCATCAAACAAAACCAACTTTGGAGGAGAAGTGCAAACAGGTAAAGGGGATACAATGTATAGTTTTACTAGAGATAATAGTATTTTCATTAAATTTTTTGGAAAAAAATTAAGTTATTATTTAACATGCAAAATAGTCCCACTATTTTAAAAGTAATTTAATGATTAAAATAAATACTTATTTAATAAAAATACAATATTGTTTTTTGTATATCTTTTAAGTTTTTATATACAAGAATTCAGTTTTCAGTTTGCAAGAACTATAAACAAATCACAAGGCCAAATTTTTCAAAAAAGTTGGAATTTGGCTCCAGAAAGAAATATTTAAAAAGTTGTATGTTGCATACACAGGATAAGAAATCCTAAGAATTTATTCTTCACTGTTAAAAAGGCAAAAAAGAAATTTTCTTAAAAAATAGTTTACCACAAAATCTTTTAAAACGAAATTATTAAACCACGAAGTAGAGTTTTTGTCAAAGTATTTTTCCAAACAAATTAGCTTATTCAAACTTCACCAATTGATTTGCAAAATTGAATGAAACAGAGTTTGTAAATCTCAATAAAAAATATTAGTGATAAATTCAATGATACTAAATACTGTTAAGACTTCAACATGTGTCAGTGTATTGCAAAAAAAATTCTAGTACAGTAAAATTTCACTCCAAGTGACAATATTAAAACAGTAAACTTTTCTCTTGAAAGATATTTTTTCTATTTACAAAAGAGTAACATGTGTAAGCCTAAAATGTTGCTTTCAATAAATTTCTTTTTTATTTATAAAATTATTCTAGCATATTTATATATTTACTAAGTTTAAGAGCACTTAGTGTATTTATTTAGTATAGTTTAACATTGGCAGATCACATGCCCAGATTGGGTCACACATATCATCCTGTTTGGAGAACTCACCAGCAGCAAGAGGTGATGTGGAAGCCCAAAATGATGCTTTAAGGATCAGTTGAAAACATCCTGACATGGGCCAACATTGAGCCAGAGACTTGGGAAAGCTTTGATGCAAATTGGCCTTCCTGACTCACCCAGCAACATCCACCACCCACACTCCTCTGTGACTTCTGCTCACGACTTTTCAAAAGTAGGCTGGGCCTTCACAGCTATCTCTGTCACAGTGACCAGGTGGGAGAAAGGGAATAAAGAGAGAGGATGATGATCCTGATGACTGGATGCAAGCAGGTGCTGACGAGTAGTGTAGTTTTAATTAAGTAATAGTTCTCTCTTGTACTCTCCACAATCAAGCAACTGGGGTTAATCAGGTTCTTCAGGCAACAGATTAACAATATTTACCTGTTACCTCCCCACTAGGTGGGATGTGGCAAAAGGCTGGTTTTTAACGTGGGGCATTCTGAGCACATACGCTTGGGCAAAAATTTCCCCCCAAAATAATAATGGGGTTGGGTAGGTGTCCAACCTCCCTAGATGAGACAGCTCTTCAGCATAGTCTCATCTGGGTTCCTCTCTGAGGTTTGGCAAACTCAGACAGAGAAATAACTGATGAGAGGAGGGAAAAATTGGCAGTCTTATTCCAGTCAATAGGGGTGACATCTCTATTAAAAGCTGGAAAGTCTAGGTTGTTGACTGAAGTTTGTGAGCTCACTCCCTGTACATTTTATTTTCATTTAGAAAAATTCTTCAATATATTTATTCTGGCATAAAATTATTCTGGCATATATTTATAGAAAAAATTATTATAGAAAATTATATTTATAGAAAATTATTCTGGCATATATTTATAGAAAATTATTCTGGCATATATTTATAGAAAATTATTCTGGCATATATTTATAGAAAATTATTCTGGCATATATTTATAGGAAATTATTCTGGCATATATTTATAGAAAATTATTCTGGCATATATTTATAGAAAATTATTCTGGCATATATTTTTATTTTACTAATTTTAAGAGCACTTTTTGCAGGTTTTTGTATTTTGTTCATTATTATTGTATTTATTTTATATCATCAACTTTAATACTTATATTATTTGACCATTTTGACCTCCTTTAACCCAGCCCTTTTTGGGATCAGTTACCATTACTTCATTGAGGGCAGCACCATATGTTTACAACTTCCCATAACAGCCAGCAGCAGAGCATTTTGGTGATATGGCCTTTCTCATTTCTTATATATAGCTGTGTATTTACTCATTCAAGATTGTAAGTATTGTACATATTCCTGTATAATGCGACTTTTGAGGACCTAATTTTGAAGTAAACTTTAAAGGGGTCACGTCATACATGAGATATAAAATTAGCGTAAGTACTGCTTGCCCTTTACACACCATTGACGAAACTATATATTCATTTACTGTAGTCAAAGTAGCTTCAAAAATAGGTCTTCATTGGTTGCACAATATGCAAGTATATATGGTACAGTGTAACCCGGATATAAGAGAGATTTTCTCTGGTCCCAAATTAGAGCCTGTGTTAACGTATATAAAATAGACCAAACCTGGATATAAGAGACTTCTCCGGTCCTGACAACTCTTATATCCGGGTTACACTGTATATATATTTTGGTTTTAGGCATCTTTTTTAGTCTTTGTATTGCATGGAACAAAAAAAAAAAACTTCGAAGTATTAATGATTGTTTTATTTCCCGTTTTAAGCTTTGATAACACAACAGCATATATGTGGAATGAGTTGGCAAGACTATTTTTACATAGGTTATTTTTTTTTTTTAGGGTGTGATTTCTGTCTTATGCCATTTTCTGTGGTCCAGAAGTGGTTAAGAAACTAATGTGGCAAGAATTTCAAATTTATGATTAGCATTTATTCAGGAGTATAAATATGATATTTGATAATTTCAACAGCTTTATCAAACATTTCATCCTGACAAACGATTTGAGACAAATTTCTGAATTTGGTCAACGAGAAGTTTATTGAACACATTGATATATTTAATATTTACAAATTAATGGGCACAAGGCCAAGTGGTTATAATGTTCACTTTCCAACCATGCGACTCAGGTTCAAATCACACTATGGTTAATTTGACAGGAAGGTGACTTCATGTTGTTATTGGTCTGTTGGAGGTGATCCCAGCATGCAGCACCTTTGGAAAGTGCCTGAAAAGCATACCATGGATTGACCCAAGCCTGGTGAATGAAATTGGGTAGATGGAACTACAATGTTGTTCGATAAACGTGACTCACCTTTTTTTTTTTTTTTTTTTTTTTTTTACTTAAAAATTTTTTCGCCTATTATTTTTGGGGATCAAACTAATTTTTCCCGACCACCTAGTAAAAAAAGTTTACTCCCCCTAAAGCATTCTATTGATAATTATAATTTTGGATATAAATGAGATTTAGGGAAAAACTATGCAAAAAAAGTGACTCACTTATTTCCTGCAACTAGTAATCAATAGAAACATAACCAAACAGCTTTAAATAAAGAATGATAGAGGTATAATTTATTTATAATAGGTAATATAGTTCAAAATATTTAATAATCTATGGGTCCTCCTTTATTTTGAATAACCTTTTCAACCCTTTTTGACATCAACTTGATTAGGTTCTGGCAAATCTCATCTCCAAGCATTGAATTCTATTCAGATAAGAAATTCACAATCAAATCCTCTTTGTTGCTCAACTGCTTTCTGAGAGCCTGTACTTTATAATGCTCCATAAGTTTTCTATGGGATTGAGGTCAGGAGATTGGGGTGGCCATGTCATAACACTCACCTGCTTCTCATCAAAGTATTCCTTCATCAATTTTGATTTGTGATAGGGAGCATTATCTTGCATAAAAATGAGTTTGGTGGGGTCGATTTGCACCCTTTCAGCAGAAGGGAGCAGACAAGACTAAAATTCTCTTGTATTGCTCGTTCCTGAGGGTCTTTTCAATAGGTTTTAGGAAACCAGTTCCATGAAAAGAAAAGCATCCCCAGAACATTATACTAAACAGTACTTACTGCTAAATTCAAAGAGCTTTCAAAGCTTCTTCAGATTTTAGATCGCTTATCCTTTGAATTTAGCTCAATTTTTGTTTCATCGGAGAAGAGAACACTTAGTAAAAAAATATCAGGTGAGCCACTTTTATCGAACAGCACTGTATTTGGAAGCCATTGATGGTTGAGTTAGAATGAAGTCACAAGTCATTGTGACCGAGGGCTTGAGTGTACTAATCATGTTCAGACTGTTGATCATGCCAGATAACACGTTCTCTCTGTAACTAAGGTCTGCTCGCCTCAGCTGCAGCATTAATCACAGATGAGCTCTGTGGGTGTTGAACAAACAAATGTGTCTGAGCAAGCGTCTGCAGTAGGGACTAGCTAGCCATCCTCACAGGTATACTCACATACAAGCAGCCAGCTTACTTTACTATTTGCATAAGTTTGGCACAAGATCAAAGTTGTGAGAACTGAAGATCATTAGCATAGGCCAATGAGACTAGCTTGTTAACCAACATTAGTCATAAAATCTAATATGTACATTTGTGTATGTGTCAATGGATGCTGCAACAACAGTCAGCCAGAATGTGAAGAGAGAAAGTATGTTGAACATTGTGCTTCCTGTAATTTACCAATCGAGTTGTAATGTCATTCAATTTTTAGTACATATTTGGATAATTAGTTTTTCATTTTCAAATTACATCAATAAACATTTTAAAGTCATAATTATTTCTTTGGGTGGGACTGGTTTCACTTTGATAAATTTTAATTATGTGGAGTGATGAAAAGTTATTGCTCTATCCAGGACCAGGAAGCTCTTTAAGAAAAAAATCTGGTGTTTGGTTTTTTGGGCATATTTTTAGAAGTAGATCAGCCAGAGAAGATTTCAGCACCCCCTTGCAATATCACTCATCATCATAACACAGAAGTATTTATACCAAAAGAGGAAATGGTTTAAGGTGTATGTTGACTAATCTAGCCAGGTTCACTTTAGTAATAGCAATATTATTTTATTATATTTCTACACTACTTTTTAACTTCATACTGAATGCCATGTATTTTCAGAATATAAATGATCATGACTCCACATTTTCCTTTTCTTTATTATCTATAAATTGCTATGAATTCTTGTGAAAGATAGTAGAGAGGGTTCCCCACTGCCTTCTCCATAGTTTTGAATTCAGAGTTTTCCTTCTTAGACTGGTTGCTATCTAAAGTTGGAGAGCTCAGTCTAACTTGCTATTTTACTTCTGTCAGTTGGGAAGAGAAGAGGCTGATTCATGCCTTTCATAAGAGCAATAGTGTAAAAGGCTAATGTTGAAATAGCTCTCTGATTCCACTTCCTGCACTAATAGTCATTGCATCATTACCCTCACATCCAATGAGAGAAATACTAAAAAAAAAAAGTTAATAATAATAAAAAAGCAATGTACTAAATGCAGAAACGATGGCAAGATCAGTCTCTTTATGGTTAAGTCTGACTGTACCAAACAAGCTGTTGTAAACAATCCCCATACCCATAGTTCAGGGTTATGAGCTGAAACTGAAGGTCTTATTCTTGCTAACTAGAAATTACCAAGTCCACATACCGAAAAATGTATGTTAACCCGAAATATCAAGAAACAATTGACCATCTTGTATCAGGTTGCACAGTGTTAGCACCCACAACCCAAAATGACCAAATATGACTTTGGTGGAAAGGGTTTTTTAGTTGGACTGGGAATTTTTTAACACCTATTTGTACAGTAAGAACTTGTACATCAAAATTCAGCCAATAACTGTGTCCAACTACCAACTTATTGATTCACTCATGTAAGGAGAAAATTATACGGGGAGTAATTAAAGAAATTGGTTTCTACTAGAATTTTTTTTTTAAATTTTTTTATTTCTCATACTGTACTGTAAGTACCTTTGTTTATTGAAGCATGCTGTCTTCAAGTATGGAAAGGCTATTCTTGAATTATGGTAAATGAAGAAATACAACCATTTCAAGATTTAAAAGGAAACATAATACTTTTGTAAAATATCTTCCTATATCAACAGGAAGGAGATGGTTAAAAATAGAAAAAAATAAACCAATACTAAATGGACAAAAGTTTTCTTTCGCTACAATTGAATAATGCTTAAACATCCAGCCTAGAAATGCTATATTCTTACAAAATGCTCAGAGAAAAACGTTAGCAAATCAATATTCATAAATTTTAAAGTGATCACACACACAAAGTTGTCATTTGCTTACATCACTGCTCGATAATTATTTTGGTTTAAAATAAGTCTTCAAGAATAATATTAAAAAAAAAAAAAAAAAAAAAAACTAGAGCACAAAGCAGCAGGATTGATGAGAGAGAGAGAAAAAGGAGAAAAAAGACGAGAGAGAAAAGGACAAAGAGAGAAGAAAAAGAGGACAAAATGAGAAAAATTTCAAATAAGCAAATATAAAAGAAACTATTATGTAACAATATCCATTTCTTGATTTTGAGGCAATTCTAGTCAATGTGAGTGGATCATTAAAACTTACTTCAGGTAAACTGTTGTCAAAAAACTACCCTCTATAAAAAATCTTTCAAATTAAATACCACCTTTTAATGTTTACATTAAAACCCAGGATTGAACTGAAAATTCTTTGATGTTTAGTTTAAAATTTTCTCAGCTGAACAATTTCGTGGATGACAAGTATGCTATTATTTATTATAAGTACAACTTTTATGTTTGCCCAAGACAATCATTCGACACAAGCATTTTTGACTTAATTTCAGACAATAATTATAGTGTTAAAAAAGAAAAAAAAGGAAAGTTAAAAACTCAAGATTAGCCTTTTTATATATAAAAAATATTTAATTCATTTACGAGGTCTGTAATGCAGCCATTTTGAATATTTTGGAGAGATATTTGTGCAGTCTTGATGTCACCTGGTAACCAATCAGAAGACACCTTGCCGCACATACATGAACAAGCTCTCGCTTAGGGTTACTCAGCAGTAAGATGCCAATGAATTTTCTATATAAACATTAATTTTTATAGTTTTGTTGAATCTTTATTAGTTTAGAAATTTTAAGCAAAATGGTTAGAATGTATAAGGGAAAAGGTGTTAGTTTAAAATGGATACCAAGATGATATATGATGATATTTTTGCTTTTTAGTGAACATGCAGACCTGAAATGCTAGGAATTGGAAGATTCTTCCCTCTCCTTCCCTGATAAGTAATTGGTAAAATTTCTCAATCAATAAAAGCCATCAATTCAAACTTTATGTAAACCTCTCTCTCTCTCTCTCTCTCCCCTAGTGAAAAGGTATCTAATTTGATTTTTAACAAGAGTCGGCCAACTTTAGAATATTGGTCCCAAGAAAGTCATAGAAACAACTGTGATGAAGCAGTTGACTTGGTCTATGGATCTGCAGCTGTCTACAACATAATATATTGTAACATCTACCGTTATAATTTATTTCATAAATGTATAATTCAGATAAGGCCGAAAATGGAGTATTGTTGCCTTATTTGGGCAGGAGCTGCCCAATCCTCACTTTTCAGTTTTGATAGAGTTCAAAAACCTCTCAGAGTCCTTGCTGAAGAAGAATTATTTTCCACTCTCCAACCTCCCTCTCTCTATTGCCACTTCCATGGAAATTGTTTGAACGAATTGCATTCCTTGTTTCCATGACAATTACATAGTAGCAAACCACCCACATTACCTCCGTATTCCATCGGTGAGAATTAAGTTCCACCAAAAAATTAGATACCTTTTCACTAGGAGAGAGAGGTTTACATAAAGTTTGAATTGATAGCTTTTATTGATTGAGAAATTTTACCAATTACTTATCAGGGAAGGAGAGGGAAGAATCTTCCAATTCCTAGCATTTCAGGTCTGCATGTTAACTAAAAAGCAAAAATATCATCATATATCATCTTGGTATCCATTTTAAACTAACACGAACCACTGCCCTGTAGAATAGACTCCTAAGAGGATGTTTTCCCCGATCATTGCAATCTTAACATGTTCAAGTCCAGAGTCAACCATTATCTTCCCCTCCTATTCATATGAACTACCCCTTAATGTAATCCTCTACCTTGAGTGACCCCGGGCCCTGTAAAGAGTGAACCTTACTGCTAAAAACCGGAAAAAAAAAAAAAAAAACAGAAAAGAAGAAGAAAAAAGTCACATATGTTGAGTAACAGATTTTCATTAAAATTAATGCTTTTTGTTATTTTTCTTTATTATTAGGCTATGGACTTATTGAAGAAATATATAAATTATATGTACATATGACATATTCATAAAGAGCAAGCAACTAAATTATTCATATGCTGGTCTGTGGTGGGTTTCTTGGCAAAACAAGTTTGTCAGTCATTTGAGTGTACTGGTTCAGTTCTTTGAAAAGAGAATATGACAGTGATTGCAAGAGAGGATTTTATAGAATGTTTTTTAAAAAGTAGGATTGATTAATTTTTTTTTATAGCTTAACCTTTTGTAGGTTACTTAAAACCAAAATATATTTTGCATTGTAAAAAGAATTCTTTTTGCAAATGAATATTCCATTAATAAATGTTTTTTGAGATAATGATTTTTCCAGATAAATGTTCTACTATTTAACCCATAGCTGTGATAAGGGGAGAGAAGAGACAGAATCATACCTTTCACAAAGGTATTTGCACATAAGTGAATGTAATGAACTTGACCGGAATTTGAACTTGGCTCTCCGATTTCAAAAATTAGAAGGTTGAGAGAAGTGATTTAAGTCTCAAGACAAGTACATTGACTGTTACCCTAGGCAGGCCTTTCTTCTTTCAGTTAACAGTAAATCTTTTAATATATTTTTACTGGACAGACTGTATATCTGTGTATGTATTCCCCCATTTAAAAATGAGTTAAAATTAAAATCCTCAACACACAACACAAAAAAAAAAAAAAAAAAAAAAAAAAAAAAAAAAGAAAAAAAAAAAAAAAAAAAAAAAAAAAAAAAAAAAAAAAAAAAAGAAAAAAAAAAAAAAAAAAAAAAAAAAAAAAAAAAAAAAAAAAAAAAAAAAAAAAAAAAAAAAAAAAAAAAAAAAAAAAAAAAAAAAAAAAAAAAAAAAGAAAAAAAAAAAAAAAAAAAAAAAAAAAAAAAAAAAAAAGAAAAAAAAAAGAAAAAAAAAAAAGAAGAAAAAAAAGAAAAAAAAAAAAGAAGAAAAAAAAAAAAAAAAAAAAAAAGAAAAAAAAAAAAAAAAAAAGAAGAAAAACTTTGGGGAATTTTTTTTTCAAAGAATCTAAGCTCTTTATCCAAATCCCAAATAAACAAAATAAATATTTTAATTTTTAGAAAATAAAGTCGATCAATTAAACCAAATCGATGACCATTTCTTAGTTATTGACCTAAAAATCAATCTAATTCTTTTCACAGTAAATAATAGAAAGTCTGCTAAATAATGTCCCCTCTGTGAAATTTCTGAGGTGAGGCAGAGGCTAGATGTGGCAGCAACAAGCTAGATTATCTTGCAATTTCAACATTCAAAAAGGAATATATGACAATCACTGCCATGGAGTGAATTGAAGACATGAGAACCAGTGATGGAAACAGTTAATCCCAAGTCAAATTTCTTCTTTAAATGAAAGAAACATCTTTTGTTTTCCTGCTATAAAAGTAGAAATATAATTATGTTGCTGCATCTGGAATCTGTTTTATTCACAGAAACAATTTGCCCTTGTAACAAAATTAAGTCAAAAAGGCTGTCAATTTGAATATTAAAATGATTGGGAAATCAAAGTTTATAAATTATTATTCCATGAATTATTCAGACTAGTATCCTCATCTTTGTTGTATTCAACTCTCCAGCATTCCTAGTGTTGTCTAAAGTTCTCAGGATGAAGTATTGTCATTCCATGAATTATTAAAACTATACCATGTGTGTGTGTGTGTGTGTGTGTGTGTGTGTGTGTGTGGGATGTTTGGGCAACATTTTTTTCATTTATACAAATTTGATTAAAAATAAACAAAAGTGGTAAGAACCATGAAAATCATTCCAAAATATAGAAATAAATTTATAAAAATAATATCCTTAATAAAGAGCTTCTGTTAGAGTGTGTGTGTGTATATATATATATATATATATATATATTATATATATATTTATATGTGGGTGTGTGTATGTGTATATATGAGTTAGGATTAAATATCGATCGGAACTCAACAGGATAAGATAAAGAAAATAGAGGAAATGTTTATCAAAGATTTGTCAGAGACTGAGATATATACTTTTCCCGGTCTCTGACAAAGCTTTAATAAAAGTGAAATATGTTAGATTGATAAACATTTCCTATTTGTTCTTCATCGTGTCTGTGTTACTTTAAATGTTACTTTTAGTAAATACTCATATTAGCAATTTTTTTTTTTAACAGTATTTTATTCTGTCTACCAGCTTGTGCATCCAAGAAATCTTATTAAAGAAAAATGCGCTCTTTGGCAGGATTTGGACCTGCGTCTTTCTTTCCAGTAGAAACCTTCATTTGATGACATGCTTTGACCACTCAGCTATGAAGAGCTTCATACTCAAACAAGGTTCTATCTGCTTTTAAAGCACACTTTACTCATTCAGATTTCGGGGAGAAGAGCGAAAAAAAATGAAAAAAAAGAGAAATTTTTTCTAAATATTAGCTTACAAATATATTGAAATAGATAATTAAAATTTCATCCGGTTCAAACTCCTCCCCCTTTTTCAAAACAGGAGTGGAGTTTTATCCCTGGTTTCATGCTTAGGATTGAGTTTCCAGATTCTTCTGAAGCCTTTAAATTCTCTTTTACTAGACCTCTTGCATCTTAAGACACTTTACAGAGGACCTGATTGCTTTCAACTAGTAAAACAGTTTCAGATAAAGTATTGTTTTGAGAGAAGGACTCATGATGATTTACAATTAGCACTGGTAAATCAACAAAAGTTGGGGTTTTTGTGTGTGTGTGTGTGGGGGGGGTTCCAACTACCGAGCAGGGAAAGACAACTGCTGGCATTTTCAGCTGTAACTTTAATTATTCCCAATCTTTAAAAAAGAGTTTTTTGGGGTTTTTTTTTTCCTCCATTGAATGCTTTGGCAATGGATTCTTTTCAAATGTTATTCAAGTCATTTTTTTTGTTATGGTGATTCCCTGACAAGGCATCATATAAATATGACAGATGAGGGGAAAAGAAATTCAAATTCTGAATACAGATTAGTTTGAGAATTAAAAGAAAGAGTATTGCTTGAGATACAAATTCTTACATTTTCAAGTGGAAACAGAAAAGAAAAATGTTATAAACTTTAAATACAAATTAAAATATAATTCTAGCCATTCCACAGCAAAAGATATTCTTTTTATGAATGCAGCATGCAACAATATTATTCCAGGTGTTTGTTTTCACAAATATATTCATCCTTTTTGTCTGCTATTATCAAAATGCATTTTTCATCCAATGATTTTCGCCTTCAAATTAGGTCATGGGAACTAAAATGAAGATACTAGTTTAAACCCCCCCCCAAAAGAAACAAAAACAAGTGAACTATTGAAATCACCAACACTCAAGATTAATTTGTTTTCTTTGGCTTATCAACCTTCTGCAGGTTATTTAAAACCTTAAAAAATTTTTTTTAAGAAATACAAGTGATACAAGTCTTAGTAATTAGCCATAGCTGGGGTGAGAGAAAGAGGTGGATTCATGCCTTTTCCAAGTGTATTTACACATAAGTGAATATAAAAAATCCAACAAAAAAAGAAAAAGTAGAATGACAATATAGAGGAATGGATGGAGAAACCATTCACAGAGACCCAGGCTCTGGTGGGCAGCTCAGGATTTCGGTGTCCCAATTGATCCTGCCAGGGTTAAGGATGAAAGCCAACCCAAATTCACACATACTTTGCACTTACTAATGTCTTCAGGGATTAGACATGCACAAACACAAGAGATCCACTAAAAAATGTGATCTTTAGAATTTAATTACACACATTAACACCACAAAATATGAACACATATCTGACCAATAAAAAAACACCATAAATTCAAAATAAGATATATATATATATATATATATATATATATATATATATATATATATATATATATATATATATATATAATATAAAGTCAACACTTAGAGGCAACAGTCTGTTTGCCTCTAATGTTGACTTTTCTATGTTCACTTATCTTATATTATACACTTTATCTCTGATATTGAGCACTTTATCCTATATAAATATATATATATATATATATATATATATATATATATATATATATATATATATACACACACACACACACACATAAGTGAACATAAAGTCAACACTTAGAGGTGACAGTCTGTTTCATGGTAGATGCAATCATCAGGTGGCCTGACGATTGCATCTGGCATGAAACAGACTGTCGCCTCTAAGTGTTGACTTCTATGTTCTGTTTTATATTTACAAATGCTCTGATATTGAGCACTTTATCCCATAAATATAGCACATCTTAAGACTATATATATATATATATATATATATATATATATATATATATATATATATATATATATAAATCTTAAAATTATATTCATATTCTCTCTATAGTTTGGGGCCACCTAGCATTTCAAAGTTTACTGGAAAGGAAGAGGCCAGAAAAGGGTTCCACAAGCGAGAAAATAAACTGTTATGATAGGACTTAGTTATTTCAACTATAAAAATGACGAGATCTAGTACGGCACTTAAATTTGTAAAGTGCCCAAAGAAGAAATCTCATTAGAACAATTATCATGAAAACATTTATAGAAAAGACATGGAAAAGTTATGTTACAGCAATGGGAAAGTGACTAAATTGAGATGCCAGGTCAGGACTAATAATATTGTAGATTCTTTGGGTTTCATCTAGAATCTCTAAAGTACCAAACCAAATGTGGATGCAATATTCAATGTATTAAAATATTCAATAAATGCTTAACCTAAATTCTGGCAAAAAAAAAAAAACTGCCTGGCACGACAATGTGTATCAACTTTCCTAGCTGCAGATCTAGCAATTAATTCAATATAATCTTTCCAATTCATGTCAGCTGAAAACGTTAACCTGAGAAGGTGCAACGAGCCACAAGCAGATTTTATTTTATTATTAGATCAGTGAAGGAAAACAAAAAAAAAACTTTATTGTATTCTTAAATCAGTGGTAGACTTAAGAGTAAAATAGATTCTGGTGAGAAATATTGTCTAGCATGACACAATGCTCTAACTTTTCTAGCAATCGAGTCAATATAATTTTTCCCACTTAAACATTAGCCTAAGAATGACAATGATTCACTCTCTTGAAGGTTAGCATCAGCCATGCTGATGGAAGGCAAAAATATTTCTCTTGGACAATTAAAAGAGAGCAGTTTCATTCTTGGAGTCATTAAAATTAACATCATGTTTCTTGCTCCAGTTAACTTTACTGTTAAGTAGTCATGTATAGGAAGAGAAAAAAGACTTGGAGAGAGAAATCAGTGAGTTAATTTCAAATTCTGGTAGAGTTCGTTGTGTTCACTTTTGTGCCAATACTCTTGAGGAAGCTATGAATTCATTTCTTCTCTCTCAATCTATGGGTCAACTAGTACAGCAGACTGGGCTCTCATGTCGTGAGGTGACAACTAGTCTTAGAAAAAGAAAACTGAATTCAAAACCAGTCAGAAGAGAGGTAGGGCCTATCTTACACTAGATATATTGTTGCTATGGCTGCAATATATGTGATACCCCTATGACTCTAATGTTGAATATTGCTGCTACATTTGGTTTGGAGATTTGGAAGATTTAGATGAAATCCAAAGAAGAATCTGCCATATTATTGGTCCTGACTGGGCATCTCAAGTTAGTCACTTTCCCACCAATGTAACATAACTTCTCCATGCCTTGTAATATAATTTTATTATAATATGCAAAAAAAAAAAAAAAAAAAATTAAAAAGGACTGAAGACAATGAAAGTAGAATTAGGGATAAAAACCCTTTTTGACTATTGGCAAAATCAATGACCAAAATAGTATAACCATTGTAACATGAATAGTACTTGTTGCATTCAGTGTAAATTTGTGCCCGAGTCATCCAAATGTTAATTCTTTGTTATAAATTTTCATAAGTTTATTTGAAGGTCAAAAAATGAATTAAGAGAAAAATAAAAGTCAAGGAAAGCAACAAAAGTGTGCAATAAAGCAAAATACTTGGTTTCTGGTCAGTATAACTATAAATAGCATTAAAAGAAAATTATTTCTTCAAAACAACATACCTGCTCAAAGATAAATTTAATATATTTCCTGTATCATAAAAAGGTGTATGCACACATTAAAAAAAATAAAAATAAAGTTTCATAAATGTGTATGTATCTCCCTCATTTTATATATATATATATATAAGATTGAGAATAAATTGCTTGAAATTCTCATGTTTGTACATAAATGTAAAACATTAAAAATAGCTGTGAGAATAACCAAGGTCTCAAGTGGATAAACAAGTGGATATTTAAGTTATTTATTCCATAGACAATTTTAGTCAAATACTCTAATTACTTTCTTTGTCTCAGCTCTTATTCATGTTACACAATTTCTAATTCTTTTTCTCATACTTGGAATAATTTTTAACTTCAAAAGATAGAACATTCTTTTTCTTTTTGCTCACAGACTGTGACTAAAAAAAAAGAAAAAAGAAAGTAAATGACACTTCTATGCATAGTGTTCTTTGAGGACACAGACGATCATGGCTCAATTTCCTGTCTTTTAGAGCTCTTAATAAATTTTATCTTTTTGCTATCTTTCCTAATTCTTGCTGCACTGTCCATTTACTTAAGCTGACTAAGTAGGTTATACATTATTTATTGTTTGCTTTCAACCTGTCCTTTGAGTATCAAATTTTCCAAGCCTACTCTTCTCATTATGTACCCTAGAAATTTCAACTGTCTCTTCCCAATGTTAAATAGAGACATCCTTTTTGTTTCCATTTTCTCTAAAACTTCTTTGTTACTCACTGTTTGGTCCATGGCATTCTCAGCATCCTTCTGTAGCAAAATACTTACTCTAATAGTAATAAACTTTATCAAAATAATGAATCTTATTTAAACATTAAAATCAAGTTAACTATTTTTAAATGATGCAAACATTAAATATATGTACATCTACTTCTTCTTTTGCCTAAGTTAGAGTGTTGTTTTTGTGTTAAAAATGAGCAGTATGAAAACCTATCATCATCATTTTCATGACTGGGTGTGGTCATAAAGCCACTGCGCAGATGAGCACCAGACCACCTTCCTCCATGTGCCTCAGTTGCATGCCAATGTCTGCAAAGATCTTTCAGTCTTGTCAGTAATTTTGCCAGCCCATTTTTCCTCTCTTTCTCTCTCTTCCCACTTTCCCTTAAATGGCTAGATGTCTGCTAACAATTTCTTCTCTCACACATATCGCTTGTGGAACTCTTCTGGTTTCTTGCTTTCGCAATGTCAGTTATTTTCATCTGTCTTCTTAATTTTTGTTCTTTTATTGTTCTCTCTCTCTCTCTCTCTCCTTAATAGCATTTTTTTCTTGTTCTCATTCTTTCACACTCTTGCAACTTAGTGTCTTTATAGCCTTGCTTGGGGTGAAATGATTTTTATTTTTTTTTTTTAAATAAAATGTAAGTTTATTTTTCATATTTTGACACTTTTAAGGAGTATGAACGTGCGGGAGAAGTGGGTCAAAATGAGAAATTGGAGTGCCACGAGTGAATTCCACTTGGGCTTGTTGTGTTGCAAATATATTTGGGAAAGGTATGAATCCATCTCCTCTTCCAGCTATGGGCTAGATATCTTGTATCTGAAAAAAATCTTTCTCAAAATTTTTTAATGCAATACAATATTCATTCACAAAAAAAAAAAATAAATATTTCTTACAATCCAAAATATATTTTGGCTTTAATTAGCCCACAATGGGTTGACAAGCTGTAAAAAAAAAAAAAACAAAAAACAATCAATTTAATGGGTATGTTCATCTTGTTTTGCTTTTTATCACAACTCTCTTGAGTGTTGTGTGGAGAGCTGACTTCAAATTGGATTTGTTATATTCACTTACATGCAAATACTGTTGGAAAAGGTATGAATTCACCTCTTAACCCCAACCCCAGTTACAGGTTAATTAGTAAGACTTGTATCACTAAATCATTATCATCTCAAAGAAAAAAAAATTCTTACAATCTAAAAACAGATTTTTCTGGCTTTAAATAGCCTGCAAATGGTTGATAAGCCATAGAAAACAAACCAATCAGTTGTGGGAAGATTGTTGGCTCTTTTGCCATGTCCATACTATTTCAACTTTCTCTATTGACGCTTGTGAGGTTTTCAAAATGGGCAGGTTTGCTTGATTTTGTAATCATTTCACCCCAAGTAAGTCGATAATGCCATTAAGATGCAAGAGGTTACTGAATGTGAAAGAAAATGGAAAGAAGTTAGCAAGGAGAAAAGACAATAAAAGAACAGGTTCAGGAAGACAGAAGATGGTGATTGATGCTGCATTTAAACTTCGGAAAATTGTATGTGGCAGAGAAGCAAGAAACTGGAAGAGTTCCACGGGAGAGAAAAAACCTATTAGAATAGAAAATATGGTTAAATCTAGCTATTTCAACAGTAAAACCATGAGACCTAGTTGCCAATCTAGTGCTACACTTAAATTCAGTGGTTGCATGTAAAAGGTTCTACTGTATTTGGAACAGCTACTATAAACAAAATCTTTGACTAACCAAACTACTGGCCCGCAGAGCATTTTTTTGAAGCCCATGAGCAATATTTTCCACAAAATTCATCCCTAACCCATTCCACACTTTAGCATAAGGATTCCCAAAGTGGGCAGCAACCACCCACTTTGGGGTGATGGAAAGATTCAGGAGGCCAGTGAGAAAAAGAGTGACAAGCCAGAAGGTGTCAGTGGCACATCTGGACTATAACATACACCACACACATTGTACCTGAAGTGTGCCCTGCTTTCATTTTACAGTCTGTCCCATTTATATAGCACTTATTATAGGAAATACTAAGACACTCATTAGACATGCTCCAAACACCAAGAAAATCCAATCAAAAAGGTTGACTATAAATTTGGTGGTGGCATTAAGATTGTGTTTTGGTATGTAAGGGGGCTGCAACCCCAAAAAGTCTGGGAGTCACTGCATTAGCAAGAGCAGTATTTAACTAAACATACCTACCAAGTACTAACAGTCAATCAAGTTTAAGGTCTGTAAGATCTAAGGAAGGAAGGAAAACTAAATTTTGATACTGAGGAATCTGCCCTGCATTAACAGATGTGAGACACATTTTTGCCTCGCATTTTGACAATTGCTTATTCTTTTTAAAAATTATACCCCCACCCAAAGATGTACTTAATAAACTCAAATGGCTAGTATATGTATGAATTCTTACCTGTTTGTGTGCCTCCACTATTTCATTTTCACAATTCTATTGCTCAAAACTACCCAATTGTGTGTCTGAAATCCTGGTTGAAAACTTACCCCTAAGTTAGTTCATGGACCCCATGGTTGGGAACATGTTAACAGGATGTATGCCCACCCCTGATTGCAAATAAGTTTACTAATATGATATTCAATGTATGGGTAGAGTAACGATTATCAGTACAGAATTACAGTGTAGTGTGCTACATTCCACTTTCATGTTAATGTCTTTGTGAAAGGCATGAATCTACCATTTCTTCCTCAGCTGTGAATTAAATAGCAGACTAGATTAGGCTCTCCAATCTTGGGTGGCAACTCGTCTAAGAGAAAGACTACTTTTAATTCAAAATCATGAAGATAACAAAAAACCACTCAACTATCTTATCCAGGAAGTCCTGCCAATAATAATAATAATAATATTATAACAACAACTACTACAACTACTAATACTACTAATATTACTACAACTACTAATACTGCTAATAATAATAAAAAAAAAAAAAAGGAATCGGGAGAACCATGATCACTCATGTCCTGAAGGTACATGGCATTAAAGAAATGAAAAGATACTTAAATTAAATTAAGCCAAATTAAGCTTTTTCATATATTCCTTTTTTTTTTGTAGAGCAAGTCATTTTTTTTAGGTTTTGTCTATTATATATTACACACAAGATGAAAATAAATATTAAGAGAAGAATCTCTCTGCCAAACAACAATAAAAAGTAACATTTCTAGTTTTTGTTTTTTTTTGTTTTTTTTTTTTTATTAACATTCTTGATTTTTAACAAGCATTCAATCACCTGAAATATGGGTAAGGTAGATTAAAAAAAACAACAAAAAAAACAAAAAACAAAAACACCACAAAGAATGTTCTTTGTGTAGCTTTGAAAAAAGTACAATGTCAGTATTTTTTATGTTTAACAAAAGAGAAAAAGGTCTTTAACTGAACAGTGATAAAATGTTTCTTAAAATTATACAACTTTAATTTTGAATATTAACTTTTCTTCTTTCTTTCCAAAAAAAAAAAAAAAAAAAAAAAAAAAAAAGAGTAAAACAGGTTTTGAGACAATTCAAACTTCTGGTAACAATAGCGATGGGTTCTATAAATAGATAAAAAGCTGATGAAAGACAGGAATTACACATATTTTATATATCCTGCTCGGAAAAAAAAAAAAAAAGACGTCATCACTCCATGAGATTTGTCAGCCTATATATGACAGGAAAAGTATGCTCAATGTGCTGGCGTCAAGGATGGGAAAGTAAGCACCAAGAAGTTTAACTGTACATACTGAATGAGGTGGATGAGATAATGAGGGAAAATCAAAAGGCTTTTGTAAAATGGGTGTGTCAGATGTGCAGGAGTTTTATTGGATGGGAAATATGGTAATTCTTTAGTTAATTTTATAGTGACAGAAATTATGTTCACATAATCCCCCCCACCAAATTATATATCTGTTATGTTACATAATTATGAACATCCATATTAAATTCTTTTTTCTAACAATGTGGTAAATGTTGTTGGTAGGGGAAGCAAGTAATTTAATAAACTTGGATTTTAGCTAACATTCAAAAGATGCTTGGGTTTTACCTGTCAACTAAAATTTGGATTATACTCTAATACTGTATAAATACAATAAAATCTAATACTGAATATGTAGCGATATAAGTCAGCTGACTAAATGGAAAGCAGCTGGACCTGTAACAAAAATGGATTCAGATACTTATTTTCCTTGATGGTTATCAGTAAGTGGAATTCACAGTACATAGAAAACAGCTGGGACAAAAAGGGTCACTGAATGAAGATAAATTACTTTTTTTTTTGACAAAGATGATAAGACAAATAACAATGCCCTCTATAAGACAGTGACCACTACCCACAAAAAGTCAGAGAGGCTGAGGGAACCTACAGAGAACAAGTGTAAGGAAAGACACCAGTTAGATTTTTCAGCTCTCACTTCACCTATGCCTCATCTCAACTTTACTCATCTAGAGCAGTAGGTTACAACTTGAGAATAAAATCTGGTTTACTGCTAGAAAATGTCATGGTTTTCATTCATGGGTAATGATCTGGTCGAAAGATTATTCTTAAGTCACTATTGCTTAAATGGAAGGAACTACACCCTGTCAACAAACCTTGTGTCTGGTCTGAGCTGCAATGCTACATATATGATAATAAAAATGTGGTTTATTATTGTCTATAAAAAGAGAAGCAATAAGAAAAATTATTTTAATCCTTCAGAGTTTATAGTTTCTCCCATTTACCTCAATTATTTACTATCTGTCTATATTTCTGAGATGAGGTATTATGTACATTATTCGGACTATTGTCCTCATCTTTTTCGCCATATCTATCACAACGTTTCGGCCGTTGTACGCTCTGGCCTTCTTCAAGGACACATGGCACAGTGGATAAAAGCATTGGTTAGATCCAGTGACAGGACCCAAAGAGTGTGAGTTCAATACCCGGTTAAGGCAGTGGAGAACTTTCAGAGAGAAATTAACAGGAGATAACTGATAACTGACATCAATCAAACATGGCACGTGGAACTAGAACAGTCTACCCCAGTGAGCGAAATAAAGGGTTCAGTTTGACATTCCAACCACCTGAAGAAGGCCGGAGTGTACAACAGCTGACTCATTGTGATAGATATGGCACAAAAGATGAGGACAATAGTCCGAATAATGTAAATAATGTATTTACTATCATTCATAATTCATGAAAGATCAAAATCATCAAAAAGTTTGGAAAATTAATATAAAAATCAATAAATCAATGGCATAATTGCATCATCAGGTCCATTTCAGTTTGAAGTTGACCTTCAAAATGGATTACCAACCACCACTAGAGACCCCAGTTTGCCTTGCTAATTAACCCATAGCGTGGGGAGAGAAGAGATGAGTTCATGACTTTCCCAAGGGTATTTATGTGTAAGTGAATATTACAAACTTGACTCAGATTTCTCATCCCAAGACACTATCTATTACACCACCCTCACAAGATGTAAGACAAGAGTAGCGTATAATTAGTGGGTCAAAGGTGTATTATTGAATTATTATTAAGTGACCACTGTTAGTCTGGTTAAAATGATAATCTAGCATTGTTCTGGGACCAAAAGTTTTTTTTTTTTATGAAACTGGTTGAAACCTAGTAGATATCCTATATTGCTGCGTCAGGTCCATGTGCAGTTTACAATTTGGATTGACCTTTTCAAAAACAGATTACCAACCACAGCTAGAGAGCCCAGTTTGCCTTGCTATTTAACCCATAGCTGGGGGAAAGAAGAGATGGGTTCATGCCTTTCCCAAGGTTATTTACTAAAGTTCTGGAAAAATAGGAGTAGATAGGCTCACCTATCATCCAGTCCATACTTCTTCCATATCTATTAAAAAGGAGTCGGGGTTCATCCCTTGCTGCCTGTTCAGGATATGGCTTACTGGTTCTCTCTTTTTTTTACCATGACCACTATGATTTAACCATCTTAACTTTTTGTTGATCAGACTAACCAGTGGTTATGACTTTCCATTATGAGGGTACAAGGTGGGCAGTTTGCTGGCTGATGCTTCTGACTGGTTAAGAGTGAACTCTTTGCTAGCGCTTAGAGAGGCTGCTCTGATCAACAGCTGTATAATATCAGGGTATCTGTAGTGCCATGTTGTGCACAGGTAGGTCTCCCTACATGTATTTCTGGTAGGCAACCCTGAAGCCACATCATGTCCTGTCCTCAGCCTTACCCTAGCAGGTTTGTATTGCCATTGATGACAGATAATTGTTGTGGTCTTTGTTCTCTCTCCTTAAAATGAATCTCATGAAAATCACTACAAAAAGAAATACAACTAAACCAGTAAAAAAAAAACAAAAAAAAAACCTATACCCATGAACCATTCTTACTCCAATATTCATAGTATCCATTCCAACTGCAGCATAGAATCTTTTCTCTCAGAACAGTTGCCAGATATCCTTGCCCTTTGTGAAACCAACTTACATTCTTCCATTGTGTTATGGGAATTTACCCATAATAATAATGGACTATTCCTGACATTATAAATACTGCGCCTCTCAAGAAGTATGAGGAGATTGTAAGATGAGAGATAATTGAGAGCATATTTTAAGGACCTTGGAATAGTGATACTTGTTGAGACAACATAGTTCACTCTAACCAAATCTGATAGTCATTACTAATACTTCTACTTCTTTGTATTATATTTCTGTTGTAATATATCTTTGTATTCCATACCTGTGTTCGTGTTATTCTTTCATTGGTTCTAACCTTGGACCATCACTGTGGTACAAGGAACTTGGACCATAACACATTGCTACCAATGAATTCTTGGTTCCAGGCTATCTTCCCCTTTAGCAAAAAAATTCCAACATTCATATGCATGGCCTTGGTGTCGACATCCAGGACATTCTTCAAATAGCCAGGGAATTGTCTCTCAAGGCTCACGACTACTCTTTCATGTACTTCCATCTTTCATTACTAAACTGTTAATTATCTCTTTCCTTTATCACTCCCCCTCCTCCCAAGACTGCAGTATATTAAACATAAAAACTGACAGTATAGAAAAGGCACTTTCTCTCCAGCTATCTGGAAACATCATTGTCTTTGGTGACAAAGCATTAAGCTCACCATGACACGTGGCTGAAACATTCTAAAAGTAGTGATGTTGCTGGTATTCAGACATTAAATTTTTCCAATGCCCAAACCCTTATTCAAATCATTTACTTTCCTACTCATTTTCATAGCAAAAGCGAGCAACAGGCATTACTTGACTTATTTCTCACCTCCTATACCTACTCTTGCCGAGTTTCACAACACTGCCCTCTTAGTAACATGAACCACTTTGGGGTATCCATTAATATTTCATTCCATTCATGCATTGAACAGGAACAACCCATCCAAAAGACCTCTTTCTGTTACCAGCATGCTGATTGGGACTCACTGTGATTTTCTTCATGATGCTCCTTGGACTAATATGTTTAACTTCCTAATTGAAAATTGCACCAATAAGGTTTCTTGGTTCAAAGCCAGCATGGATGCTTTCATCCCTTCTCAGAAATACTAGGTGAAACCTCAATCCTCCCATGGTTCTCACCAGCATGCTCAGCTGCTATAGCACACAGGAAAAACTATTTTTGTATATACCAGCAAAACAGTTCTCATCACAACAGACACCTATTTGTTACTGCTCATAATAAATGTGAGTTCTTGAAGGAGCTAAGTCCCTGTTCCTCAGAGAATAAGGCACCATATAGCCTCTATCCACTTTAGCTCTTGTGATTACTGGTGGCTCTGTAATAGGGTATTAAATAAGTGCAAGGTCTCCATCCCTTCTCTCTTCAATCAATTTGAAGTGTTATCAACTTCTGCTGATGAAGCTGAATGCTTTGCTCGTAAATACTCCTCAAACTCTACCCTTGACTCATCTGGAGTATCCCTGCCTAATTTCCCACTTAGAACTAAATCTCTGTTAAGTGATTATAAACTATTCTATGGTCTCTGCTACCATTCTAACCTAGATCCCCACAAAGCATGTGGACCTAATGATATCCCTGTAATAGTCATTAAGAAGTGTGCTCTTGAACTGGCCCATTCTCTCTAAACTATATAATAAATGCCTCCTGCTTTCCTACTTGCTGTCAAGTCATTGCCTGTTGTTCCAGTCCTTAAGAACTCTGGTGAATTGTACGACCCTTCCAACTATCAGCCTTCTACCTTTTTTTTTGGAAACTCCTACAGGCCTTAATCAATGCTGAATTGGTTCAGCATCTCTCATTGCAGGGCCTTTTCTCAGACAAGCAATATGACTTTCATTTATCCAGGTCAACTGCTGATATACTGACAATAATGGTAGAAAGAATCTATCATGCTCTAGATAAAAATGGTGAAGTCCAGGCTGTAGCTTTGGTCATCTTTGGCATACAGGTCTCCTCCACAAACTCAAAAGTTACAGTGTCTCTGGACATTTTTGAACTGATCCAGCTTTTCCTATTAAATTACAAAATAAAAGTTATCCTAAATGGCTACTTGTTTACATCCTTTCATACTAACATGGGTCTCCCCCCAGGGTTTCATTCTTAGTCCTACTATTTTTAATTTTCATTAGTGACCTTCCTGATGACATCAGCTCTCAACTTGGTATCTACACTGATCAGTTTGACAAGGTCAAAATGGCAGACAATGTCCAAAGTAACCTCAAGTTCATTGTTAACTGGAGCTAAAGATGGCTTGTTAATTTTAACGCCTTCAAAACTAAACTCTCCATTAATCATCTGAGAACTACCCCCCTATGTTGTGACTTTTCTATAAATATTTTTGTGATGAATATAAAGATTTATAAGATTTATGAGCTCTTCATTATGGTACCTAGACTTCATGAATTTAAGCTCGACTGGCATCAAGATCTCATCATTTCACAGTTGGAATGGCTAGATGTAGCTGTTAGTTCTATGCTAAGTTTTTTTTTCTCACTTGTGGAACCCACTTTCAGCTCCATGTTTTTCAGCTAACTTTAACCTGCAAAAATTTAAATGCAATGTTAATCGCTCTCTACTATCCTCCTGATTACTCTTTTCCCTTTCTGCTCATTACTAATGTTTCTGTTCATAATTATTCCACATCTTGTAACCACTTCTGTTTTTGTGTCTTTGCTTTGAATGGGGGGGTGATAAAAAAAAAATTGTTATAAATTGTTAAATCCTTATTTCAGAACTTAAAATGTTTCAACAGATACTAATGCAGCAGACATTTTCAGAAGACTTTGATCAGATAAAATTTTTTTACAGTCTTGAATTTTAAGAGAAAGATCTCATATAGACAGCTGAAACCAAGACAGAATGTTATATAAAAGTTAGGAGTCTGCAAATAAATAAAAAAAACTGCTGTATAAAAGAAAAAATATTCCTATTTTATATTTTTGCATCAATTTCTTTTAGTCAAGTTTCAATTATTACAGCTGAATTTTAGCACACAATATCTTATAAAATATGATAATTACAAACAGTAAAATCTAATTGGTTGAGTAGGTTTCTCTATTTTCTGAAAAAGCTTTTCTTTGAAGACAGTTCTATTTTGGATAAGTTAATCATAAATATTGGTTGTTTTTACAGTACATTGCTCAGCACAGTGCACATCTAGCAGACGCAGAGATGAAGGGTATGCCAAAAGAAGATAAAAAAAAAAAAAAAAAAAAAGAGAAAAGAAAGAAATTACACAACTGAAAGTCCTTATGGGAAAAATATGCAATCAATAGCAAGATTTACCAAAAGAGAGATAAAAAGAAAAAACAAAAACAGAAATTCTTTCTCACAACCTCACTGATCAAAAAAGAAAATATTAAAAAGGAAATTTTGAAAATAGGAAAATATGCAATTTGTTTGAATACCATATCTTTGAAGCAAAATTAATATGATTGATCTCATCAGATGGAAAATGTGACACAGAAATCTGAAGACACATTGGGATAGTGAAAGATGCTTTTCCAAAGCTAAGCAAAATACTAAGAAATAAAAAAAATCTCGTTAGAAACAAAGAAAGGAGTACTTATGTAATATTGGTTCTCCTATATGGCAGTGAATACTGGACAATCTCAAAGATGAAAAAGAGACTAGAGACAACAGAATTGTGGTTCTACAGAAGGATGTTGAAAATACCATGAACTGAACATGTAAGCAATGATGTCATTTTAGTAAAAATTGAAACAGTAAGGACATTTATACTTAGAAAGAAATAATTACAATCAATAAGGCAGATAACGAAGAAAAAGTGCTTGGAGAATTTGACACTCACAGAATATATTGAAGGCAAGAGGGACAGAGGAAAGCAGTACATAAGTTACTTAATGAGTTTATGGAAATGTGTGGCAGAACAGGAATTATGGGACATGGTGAAACGACAAAATTTACTAAGAGCTACAAAAGACAAGAAATTGTGGAGAGCCATGATTGCCTATATCTTGAAGCGACACAGCACAGATCTTCATAAATTTAAATGCAACACTGGCATCTTTTGTCTTTTTGAATCCTGTTATTTTTATTGTTCTTTCTCTTCAATAACTTTTACTAAGTTTCTATTACTTTTAGTAACCCCTAATGTTTTAGTAGTTTTATTGCCTTACTTTGAGTGAAATGAAAAAAAAAAAAAAAGGTCACAGTCTAGTTTTCTGTGATGAGGTGTTGAAATTTCTAGAGCAGATGATGAGGAAAGAGGGCTTGGAGAATTTGAAACCAACAGGACATATTGAAGGTTTGAGGAAAGCAGTGCATAACCTACCTGTAAATCAATGGTAGAACAAGGAAGAAAAGAGATAGTGCAAAGATAAAATTTACTAAGAGCTACAAAGGACAGGAAATTGTAGAGAGCAATGAGCACTCATGTCCTTAAGGGACAAGGCACATAGAAGATTACACATTTCATTTTTATTTGATTCATTAAAAGAATGAAGAGAGAAATTTTCAAGTTACTCATACCTGCCAATGATAATCTTAGAGTGACATGCATTTTCATAAAATTTTACAGTATGTATAATTACAAATAAACATGTTCATGGTTACAGGTGTTCATAATGGGGTTATGTTGAACATCAAAACTAGCAAAATCAGTGCCTCATGCAGGCGATTAAACACAAGTGCACAATAAAATTATTCTAAAATAGCTCCAAATATAATTAACAGTAAAATTTTAACCTGTGTATTGAAAAATACTCAGTAAATTGTTAAATATGTAATTAACTTATCTTTCAACTGACTTCAAATTTTTGAACATGCAAACCCAAATCAGTGGCCTGTCTATGAAACTTTGAAATCAGTCAAAAGATGTTTATTTTTGTTTATTTAGCAGCATATCAACTCCTTATGGATCATTTAATGTTGAAATTTAATTTTCTTGGGAGCATTAGTAGCTTCTTTTACAAAAAATGTATTGCTGGTAATGTTTTTTAATATATATTTTTTTTTATACTGTCACAGTATTTTGACCAGAGTTTGGGGATAACTATTTGCTCATAGCTGGGACCCAACCCAGGTCAACCTGGGAACAATAGCAATTAAGAAGTGATTCCATGCTCTTCAAACCCCCCCAACCAGAGGCTTTCCTGCCAAAAGTAGTTTATTATCATACTCAGGGCATGAAATTTAGGTTGATTGAACATTTATTAATTCACTGACTATTGTCACTCTAGTTTTCTATTGATTGCTTTCTTGGCCGAGGAATACATTAAATTTTAGTAATCTTACATATTTTGATGGTGTTATTGATTTGGTAATTTCAAAAAAGAAATAAAAATTAATCAAATGCTATTGTATACTAATTAATTTGGACTGATGTTCTAAGCGTGGATGAAAGAATTAGTGTATAGTCAGTCAGTCAGTTAAGTGCCATATGTGATACAAACTTGTGTGATCATTTTTCATTTGATTCATGACTGATAGGCAGAAGATTTTCCTGCAGTAGGTTGCCATTTCTTTCTGCAGGAGACTGGTTTCCACCAAGGTTATAGAACCTTACTCTGTTATTCCTTCCATAGCTGGTGGGGGTGAAGAGATGGATTCGTATTCATCCAAAGGGTATTTGTGTGTAAGTGAATGCAATAAACCCAACAGGAATTCAATCTCTCTGATTTTATCATTCATTACACCACATCACACCTCCTAGTTTATAGTATTTCATCTAAAGCAGGGGTCGGCAACTCATTCGACTGTGGGCTGGATAGTGTTATAATGACGGGTCGCGGGCCGAACGAAGGCCATTAATGAAAAATTAAGAAAAATTACATATGCGGACCCCTGTCAACCTAAATATTTAAAACCATAATGAAAATAAACATTGAGAAATCAGAAAAACAAAAGAAAATCTAAAATTAAAAAACACCTTACAAAAATTACTTTTCCTCAAGGAACGTCAAAATACTTCAAAGTGAAAAAAATCAACTGAAGTGAAATGGATGAAATTATGACGTGTAGGTTTGAAACTGTTATTGAAAATTGTTCCATAAACGAACCACACACACACATCAAACAAAAACGAAGCACATATACCCATACATATGAGTGCAAATAGTTGCAAATATACACTTACATACATACAAATGCAGTATCATCCACACATTCATGAGGCATGTATGTATAATGCGCATATGTTTAACTGTCTTTAGATTTCTGCTAACTCGCATGTCAGTCCCGCACTGACCTCTTTCACTTTATCGTTCATTTCGCTTCTGTTATCTTTTAATATAGCCAACGGTCATAACAAATATGTATCCATTATTTGACATTAAACGTACGCAATGCAGCTTGGTAAAATAAGTCTCATGAAAGATAACTGGCAGATAGTCTAATTCGAAAGCCTCGTCTCTCATGTTAAAAATAGAGTCATTTATAATCAGGCTCGCAGGCCGGTCAAAATGCCTTCACGGGCCTATCTGGCCCGCAGGTTGCCTACCCTTGATCTAAAGAATTCAGGTAGGAAATTAAATGTTACAGGTAATCTTTAGGTAATTATTTGTTTTACACACACACACACACGTGTGTGTGAGTATTATATATGTTAGAATATGAGTGACTGAGCAAGATCCCTTCTAAAACTCCAAAATGAACATTTTAGGGATGATTTCCATATTGTTGATATGGTTTTAAATGGCAATAGTGACTTGCAAGCCATTCTCCATTGACATTTACTTTTATGGATGCTAAATAAGTCTACTGGTTGTCCTATACACTTTGTTACAAATGCTGCATGAAAAGTCTTGCTGGGTATCATATTGGTAGATGGGGGTGTTTTTGTGCCCATGTTTGTGACTGAAGGGGACTGCACTGAGAAGCAGACACAGCCACATTCATCAGATAAGAGACTCTCTTGTGGCCCTCTCAGGAGGTGGGTAGATGTCTTCCATATATCTACCAGCTTGTTTTGGCTTAGCATGAGCAACTTTGTTGTTCTGAAATTCTTTGAGACCAACAGCAATCAGATTTACACCCCTGACTCTGTATGATACAAAATGATCCCAGGTGTTCATATCTGCATTGACCTTTGTAAAAGTGCCCTTAAGGTTTTCTTTGAATTGTTTGTGCGGCTTGCATTGAGGATGCTTGCCTTATACAAATTCACCATACAGTATCTGTATTGGCATGCAAGCGTCCTCTAAATGGACAAGGTGACCAACCCATTTAAGTTGGTGCTTTGTGATCATAGACTCAATGCTTGTTATTTTTGCTATTTGGCACATGTAATCACCATGATATCTTTAGTATAATTCACAAGCATCATTGGTGGAACCACTTGAAATGTTGGATATGACTATGGCAGGTTGTCCAAGTTTCACATCCATATAACAGCACTGACAGTACTCATGCTTGGTAGACCACTACTTTGGTTGATATTTTGATGTTTGATTTCAACCAAAGTTTTGATAAAGAGACTATCAAACACATCACAGGCCTTAGAAAGTCTGTAACTGACTTCCATATCAAGTGTATTATGTCTAGCGTGCTACTGAGATAGACAAACATATCTATGATTTCTAACATTTTACCCTTGATGTAGATTGATGGTGGGATCTGGAGCTGGTTGTAGTATAATGACAGTGTTTTTAAGACTAATTGTTAATTTAAACTCATTACACACAGAATAGAAGCAGTCCATCATCAGGATCTGCAGTTACTTCTCCATATGTTACAAGATTGCAGTTTAAAGGAAATTACAAACAAGAGTTGTAAAGGTATTCATCACTGTGGTTAAATAAAGGATGTTAAATTACTTATTGTATGGTAATGGATATAGATATCGGCATCACTATGAGCAAATGCCTGCAAAATTACAATGCCAAGATTTCGATAGGTTATTTTATCAGCATACCAACCCCATGAGTCATTTTGTGCCAAATTGTGTAGTTTTAAGATTTTTTATTTTGCAGACAAATTCTCTTACAAGGTTGGATCTGTAATTCAGTTTTAGTTGCATTTTGTAGCCAGGTTTTTATTCAGTTTCCTTTTTATATTTTGTTACTTTTAAGAATGGCTTTGGGTTCGATAGTCTCAAAGTTGGTGTAGAATATTGGTCAGCTTGCCAGTGGTCTGACACACAAGTAGGCTAGTGTAGCCAAAAGCCAATGATATTTAGTTCCCCCACGAGGGCATCATGTGGCACAAGGCTGGTTTAATGTGGGATCTCCGAGCCCGTGGGCTCGGCCAAAAATATGCCCATTGAACCCGTATAAACGGGTTCAGGGTCGGTTTACCTCCCTGAAAGAGAATCCGCTTTTTGGCGTAGCCTCCTTCGGGTTCCTCCCCGCCCAAAGGCAGAGAGTTCAACCGATCAGCCAGTCGACTGACTGACCAACTCGTAGCCAAAAGCCAACTGACTCGAGTCATTTCATGGAAAAATATATGGGTGAATAAAGACCACTCATGCAAATGTATTGGTCAGGTCCATTCTAGCAAAACCTAACTGGTGTATTAGGCACTCTCCTAAAAAATGAGGTAAAATCAGCTGGCTTGCTTCACAAGGAAACACAAGAAGGCAGCCATGTTGGCAGGTAAGTCACTTGACTTCTACAGTTAGGGACATTGTAGAAATATTTTCGTAGAGGTCGCAGTTTTTTTAGCAACTAAAAAAAATTTCAACAGCGAGTACTTCTTGACATTTTGGAGGCTCTTCATTTTTTTTTTTTTTTTTTTTTTTTAAAGAGGAAGGTGTGGGTTATGTGGGTGCATCCAATTTTGACTCTTGTAAGTGTGACATTATCTTTTCTTGAGTGTCTGGTACTGTAAGGCTGTACAATCAGAATGGGTTTTATTTGATAGTTTGTTGTTTGAGTGTGTATTCCTTCACTTTTGACATGGGTTAAAAATGTATGTGTTAATTGTGGCTTTCAAATCTGTAAAAGGGATTTTTCAATTTGATATGTTTGTTGAGTGTGATCCTTATCAGCCCTGCTATTCCCAGGGATCTCGATATTTACAATGCTAAAGTAGATTGTGAATAAAGTAGGAGCCAAAAGATCAAACTCAAAAGAAATGGACCAAGGGCTGTAAAGGGTAATGACTTGGAATTGTTAATTGGAGAGCCATGTTCCAATTCCTGTTGGTTTCATTATATTCACTTACATACAAATACCCTTGGGAAAGGTATGAATCCATTCCCCACCCAGCTATGGGTTAATTAGTAAGACTTGTATCACTAAACAATTATCTAACAAAAAATAATTCTTTTTACAATCTAAAAACAGGTTTTGATTTTAAATTTTCTGTAAAGGGTTGATAAGCCATAGAAAACAAATTCATGAAATCAAAAGAAATGGATTCAATAGTTCATCATTGATACAATCCAAGTTTTCACATTGTCATATAAAGATCTGATAAGCCCTGTGAACTTATCTGGACACCATAGTTTAAGAAGGATACTCCTCCAACATGTTAGCCTATGCACAGTGTCAAAGGTCTTAGTGAGATCAAGTTGCTGTGCTCAACACTTCTTTTGAACTTTTCAGGCCATATTTTATATATATATATATATATATATATATATATATATATATGTGTGTGTGTGAACACACATTCTTCAGGAATGATAGAAGAGTCTGTTGAAGGCCCATAACTATATTTGAACAGTTCATAAAAAAAAAAAAAAAATTTGTGTGTATGTAAGTTGCATGATCTTCATATTAAAATTAATGAATTAACATCAGCCATTTTTTAAAAGAATTCAAGTTAGAGAAAACAAAGTTTGGATTGTTTTTAGAGGAATTGGAATTTAATTATTGATCAACTGCTCTCCCCAGGAATCAGTATGACATTATTTAACCCCTTTTATTATCAGAAGACTCCAGGAAAAGGGAATGTTACAGAAATAATATTCATAAAGGGATCAAGTTTCAACATTTCCAGAAAAGTCTGTGAAAAGGCCTCAGTTATAGCTACTCTTTGCCATTGCAAGATTATTTTTGGTAGAGAGGTTAAAATATGCAATTTGAGAAGGATATAATATGGTTTAGTAACAAATGCCTCATTGAAGTTATAAAATAACCCACATAAAAAAAAAGCTAAAAATCTGATGTTTAGTCATTTGGTCAGAATTGAAGAACTGAATTGGACTAAGGAGTTTTCAATAGTGTGTGTGTGTTTTTTTTTTCTGTATCAAACTCAGTACTACACAATTTTTTTTTTCAAACCAAAAATTACCCAAAGGTAGAAGCATATTGTATAGTATGGAAACACCAGAACAAATATTACACTTTGATACTAAGCAGAACATAAAGGTACTCTGATCCTAGGCGCAAATGCTGATCTATAAATAAATATTATTTTTTTTCTTCTTTTTAGGTACTATAGAAATTATTTTAATAGAATGTTGTGATTTATTAGAAATCAACAAAAGTGAAGACAATTAAGTGAATAATTCATGCAAATCTAATGAAATGGTTTTATTAAACCTGATAAATTATACAATGCAAATGTAAAACTAAGATGATTGTGCAGGTGCTATCAAATATTGGTTAATAATTTTGCTGTGTGTTTTTGTCAGGTCCAATTGTTAATATTCCGCATCTAGAAGTTAACATCGGAAGAAAATGGAAAATAAAAACACATATTACACATGAAATCTTGTCACAGAAGAAGCACCAAAAGGAAAAGAAGAAAAAGAGGCACCAAAAGGAAAAAAAAAAATAAAGAAAGAAGAAAAAGAGGCACCAAAAGGAAAAAAAAAATAAAGAAAGAAGAAAAAGAGGCACCAAAAGGAAAAAAAAATAAAGAAAGAAGAAAAAGAAAAAGAAAAAAAAAAGGAAAAAAAAAAAAAGAAAAAGAAAAAGAGGCACCAAAAAAAAATAAAAAAAAGAAGAAAAAAAAAAAAGGAAAAAAAAAAATAAAGAAAAAAAAATAAAAGAAAAAAAAAAAAGAAAGAAGAAAAGAGGCACCAAAAGGAAAAAAAAAAATAAAGAAAGAAGAAAAAGAAAAAAGGAAAAAAAAAAAAGAAAGAAGAAAAAACCAAAAAAAAAAAAAAAATAAAAAAGAAGAAAGAGGCAAAAAAGGAAAGAAAAAAAAATAAAGAAAGAAAAAAAGGCACCAAAAAAAAAAATAAATAAAGAAAAAGAAAAAAGGAAAAGAAAGAAGAAAAAGAGGCACCAAAAGGAAAAAAAAAATAAAGAAAGAAGAAAAAGAGGCACCAAAAGGAAAAAAAAAAAAATAAAGAAAGAAGAAAAAGAGGCACCAAAAGGAAAAAAAAAAGAAAGAAAAAAAAGAGGCACTAAAAGGAGAAAAAAAGATCCAAAATGAAACTTAAATCTGTTTTGAAAGGTTATTCACAGAGATCGATCAGAGTAGAAAAGAAATAGTAAGAGAGAATGTGAAAGAGAAGAGGTGGGAAAAATGTTACTGCCATCAAAGACATGAAACAAGGAGCTTGGAGCAAATGGGAAATTATGAAGCAAGGGACTTTGACATGGGAGAGAGAAATAAAATTTCTTCATGAAGTCTGTGTATTATCACCACTCTACACTTACTAACCCCAGAGATCAAGATGAAGCCAAATCCGGATCAAGAAGGCTTTATTGAGAGTTTAACAGTGGGACATGAAAGTAAGATACAGGAAGGTCCCCTAAGCCAGAAGCCCAGCCTTTTAGCTTTGATGAAAAAGCTTTGTCTAAATATCGTGAAATTTTCAGAATATTTAAGGGAAATACAGGCACAGGTTGCTTTCTTCAAATATTCATACAAATTCCTGAAAAGAAAGACAAGGTCATGATCAGACCAAATTCACATTTAGATAGGATTGCATCTTTACCAGAGATAGATGGAAAGATTGGCACATTTTATAAAACTGGAATTTACTATGACATGTCTGAGAGACAGCTGAATGATGGGAAAATAATGTCTACCAGGATAGCATCTCATACAGAAGCGTTGTCTGAAGAGTTGGACCAGCAGTACCAAAATGATATCACAGGGAAAAATCACTGGCGTATTCATTTTGTAGGCTTTGGTTTGTTTTTTATGATATATCAACCTCAATGCTGACAAAATTTTTATTGCTGGTAATATTTTTCCTTCAAAAATGTGTCTGTAATAATTTTTTCCAAAAATCTATTGCTGGTAATAATTTTTTTACAAAGTATTTCTGGTATTAAAACCTATTTTTACACTTTCATGGTGTTTTTGCCCGAGTTTGGGGGTTAAATATTTGCCCATAGCTGGGACCCTAACAGGTGCTATCAACCCGGGTCAGGGCAGACCTGGGAACACTAGCAATTAAGAGGTGGTTCCACACTCCTCAAGATCTCCTGATCAGAGGACTTGCTGTTGGGTGTAGTTGTCTTACCCTAGATGTAGATTGTCATACCCAAGATGGTCATTTTGTAAGTAGATATTGTAAAGTTGCTAGACCGCTTTAGGCAGTTATCTGTTCTATTCCAGCAGTTAAATTGTTAGACCACTGCCTGTGATTTTGATCCCCACCAAGTGCCACACTTAATGAAACAGGATAAAGAACTATTAGACAACAACTTTTGTGCTACTGACCATTAATACCGAATGCAGACACATCCTTAGGTACACTAGATAAATTTGAGATGCGATACCAATGTAGACTAAAGAGAAGATTCAAGACATGATACCAATGTAGACTCATGAGAAATAGGCTTTCCAATGCATATAGATCTTTAACCCCAAGATCCTAAAAAAGTCTTGATTTCTTTTGCCTGTCCAGTAAGGCATTAAACTGGACAAATGAGAGAATTGATATCACTATAGACTCAATAGAAAATTCAAGATATATCAAAGTAAACTCAAAAGAATCTGCTTTCTTTTTCCATATGCCATATCACCCCATGATGTAGATGGCTCTCCACGATTTCCTGTTCTGTGTAGCTCTTAATAAATTTTGCCTTTTTGTTATCTTAAACCTTGCTCCACCATCCATTTACTCAAGCTTGCTAGATAGGTTATGCATTGTTTTCCTGTCTTGTGAGAATCAAATTTTCCAAGCCTTTTTTTCTTATTATGTGCCCTAGAAATGCCAACTATGACTTCCTGATGTTAAGTTTAGGTTTTCCTTTTTGTTTCCACTTTCTCTTATACCACAGGATCATAAAAAAATGATCCTTGATTACTTTTGGCAATCCCATGATATGAGGAGATGAAGTAATCTATATAGTTGTATCCTTAGAGTAGCCCCTCCAGTGAAGCATGAAATAGTGCAAATGAGAGAACTGACTGAGGTATAGAAGAAATAATTAATAATAGCTCTCAAATCGCTGACTATTTACCTTATAAGGTTTTTGTAAATGATGAAACCATCCTTACAGTTTAGCATTATTCCACATGTTCAGGTAAATATCTTTAATTTGTAAAGCAATTTTTCTAAGACATTCATCTTCAGGTGTGTTTTACAGTGTGTCATGTTTATAATATACACTTGCAAAATATTATGCGTAAGTGGGGAATAATGAAAGTATTTTTAAAAATTTCAGAAAATAAAGCATGTTAGCCTTCCTAGAAAAGTTGGTATTTTAAGCACATATGAAATTTAAATTATCAAAAGAATACATCAATTATTACAAAAAGGTGTTGCAGCAAATGAACAGAATGAGAAAATTAGTGTATGGATTCTGTGGTTAGGTTATAGCCTTTTCATTTTTTTAATGGATAAATTTACAGTTATGTTTTTTACTGTAGGGCTTACAACATCAACAGTTTGGTAATTATAACTTCTGAAAAATGCAAAAAGATAGAATGTTTCTCAGACAATAGAAAACGGTGGAAATCTCTAAACTTGTTGAAATAATTCAAGCCAGACAAATTGACCATAGACAGCTGGGACAGTGATATGGGATATGTATAACACTCACTCGTCAAGTTTTTATAGCCTGATCAGTCTGTGATAACTACAATTTTGATCCAAGCAGAACATGGCAAAAATTATAAAAATAAATCAGATAGATGAGAATTGTATTAGGACAGGTGAAACACCTATAACAGGGAATATGGACAATGTTGGAGAAGACTGAAAAATCCTCTCTATCCTGGACT
Organism: Acanthosepion pharaonis; assembly: GCA_903632075.3. Lineage (NCBI taxonomy): Eukaryota > Metazoa > Mollusca > Cephalopoda > Sepiida > Sepiidae > Acanthosepion > Acanthosepion pharaonis. The sequence continues at coordinate 2,317,178 of CAHIKZ030001213.1, forward strand.
TTAAGCAGATTAGTAATTTCAAAGAATCCTTATTCAATGCCTGTATATTTTCTTCCACTTTATTTTACTAGCATGGTGCAAGAGTTTCTAAATCATGAATTTTAGTACCTAATTTTCTAAAACTTGTGTTTGCTGAATTTACAACAGATAAAGTATAATCAGGTATTGTATTTTTGCTTTATCATGGATAGTAGATGGTATAAACAACTCACTGTCAATTGAGGATCATCAGATTTAAAACTTAAATTCTTTTTTTAATTACAATTTAAAAGAAAGAAAAAATGAAAACAATTCTTGTAAAAATTCATTATTCATTGAAAAATTTTTTTTTTCTTAAAACAATAGTGTACTTAATATATCTTATTTATAAAAACAATTATAAGCTTTCCTAATTAAATAAGGTCATAGTTTTATTGCATTTTTTAATTTACAATTCAGAGCAGATTTTCCATAAATGGTTTTCCTGTTTGACAAAAACAAAATGATTGCTAAAATTCTCCAAGGAGTCCTGCTTTTAATTAATATAAATATGAAGATGCCAAAATTTTAATTTCTTGAAATTTCATAAAATTATGTAAGTAGTGGGTACAAATCAAATTTTACTGGAAAAAGGTGCTAAAATATCCGGTGACAAAAAAAGGAAAAAAATTTTTAACTAAAATTTCAAACATGCTTGAAATGATTAAAAAATTAATAAAAAATACTTTGATCTATCCTCTTAATAATAACAAATATTTTGGTGAAAAGACTTTATTTTTACTAAGTTTGGGTCCTTTTTTCATCATGGTATACTCATGCTCTTTTTTTAGTGAAAATCGGAGGTATTTAGGCTAATATCAGTATATAATATGAAGGGAATGATGGAAAGATTTTTGTTCAACCTATTCCCCCCCCCCAAATCAGACCAAATATCAATTCCTTTTTTTTTTTTAATTATTTCACATCTGGTTTGGCAGAAAACTTTGCAGCACCCCCTCATATAAATGCTAACAACAACTATAAAAATGCATTGAAGAAAGCAGAATAGGGTTATAATATGAATTATTAATATGAGGGAGATGCTGAAAAGTTGTCTTAAGCAATTCCCCAAATCTGACAACATACTCAAGCATCAGTCATACATGCTTATGTGATCATTTATCTTTTGATACATGACTGAAGAGGCAGACTTTTTCCCACAGTAGGTTGCCATTTCTTTCTGCGATAGACCAGTTGCCATCCAAGAATATAGAACCTCGTCTGTCCTGCTATTTACCCATAGGTGGGGGAGAAGAGGATTCATACCTTTTCCAAGGGTATTAGCATGTAAGTGAATGTAATGGATTCGACTGGAATTTGAACTCGGCTCTTTAATTCCTCAATCTGAGCCACTATCCATTACTCCACCATGTCTCCTGTACTTGAGAATAGTGTAAGTTTTTATGATTAGTTTTTTAACAAAAAAAAATTGTGTGGTACACACTATACACAGCTCATTTTTTCTGGAGGGGTTAAAGTTCATGCACTTTTTGGTGACCGTAATCTACCTGGTAGGCCTACATTCTCCTGGTACCTTTGGCTAACCTTAATGGCACAGGTAAGTTCCTTTAACCTACCTCTTATAACCTAGGTTCATTTTTTCTGTTGTGACACGTTTTCATATCAAATACTTGATGATAACTTGTTTTTCCTCACCATTTTGGAATAACTTTGTACAAAAAACGAATAAAGACCATTCATTTGTTAGAAAATATCTCCAGCACAATGCCCAGTACTGCAATATTTGATCATGGTAGACCTACTAGTGTTACCCAGAAGCCGGAGTCACATTATACACAAGATCTATGAAGAAAAAAAAAAAAAGTTTTTTTACAAAAATATTTGGGAGGTGGGAAGTTTATTATTCTGTGCAAATCTATATTTATAATAAGATAATTTTGATTGGGGTTCTTGATTTGGTTATTGTTCAAATTATTACTTGATTTATAATGCCAAAATTCCTGAATTAACTATATATGTTATATAATAGCTAATAAATACTTTTTTAATATAATAGAAAATGTGACACTAAGATCTGAAGTAACACTGGAATAGCAAAAGTGTGATGAAGTGCTATGTAATATCAATTTTCCTATGTGGTAATAAATATTGGAGAATTTTCTCAAAGATGAATAGGAGACTTAACACAAAAGATGTGATTTTCTTTTACAAAAGAATGCTAAGAATACCATGAATAGAGCATGCAAGCAATGAGGAAGTTTTAAGGAAAATGGGGGAAAAAATAAAAGAAAGAGGCACATACACTACAGTTAAAAAATTTGAAGCCAACCCCAGAATTAGCATGGGATGAAGAGTGGGGGGAAAATATATATATAAAAAAAGAGCTCTTAGAGTCATTGAAAAAAAGAATGGAATCAATTATCAGACTGAGAAACTTTTGCAACAAATGCCAAAAATGTGTAATGCAGTAATCAAAGCTGAAGGAGGATATTTTGACAAGAGGAAAATTTAAAATCATAAAAAGCTTTTTTCTTTTTGTCATAATAAAATATAAGAGTAGTTGTTTTTTTACTTTAAATAAGAGAAAATTATTATAAATGGTTTAATAAAAAAAAAAAAAAAAAAAAAAAAAAAATAAAAAATAAATAAAATAAAATAAAAAAAATAAAAAAAAAACAAAAAAAAACTACTTTTTGAATCAATACTAGGGGTTTCTTCAAACTTTTGAACTATAGTCTAGTTAGAATCAAAAAAGGGGGAGTTGAAATTTCTAAGACACTAGAGGAAAGTGGGCATGGAAAATTTGACACTCATGGAGGGAAACAGTGAGTAACCTACCTAATGAGCTTGTGTAAATGGATAATGGAACAGGAAATGGAAGGGATAGTAAGAAACAGACATTGCTAAGAGCTACAACGGATAGGAAATTGTGGAGAGCTATAATCATTAATGTCCTGAAGGGACACAGTATATAGAAAAACAGATTTCAACATCTTGCAATCCTACTTGGTCAGGCTATAAAAACTTGTCCAGTGAGTGTTATACATGTTTACTTATATACAGGTTTTTTTTTTTTTGTTTGCTTTTACTGCAAGTCAGATTGTTTACCTCTTTCTAGTATAGTAGGAGTGCTGATAAATTCTCAACCCAACCCACTTTCTAAAAATTTCAATGGCCAAACATCAGATTTTTGGAAATGGGTTGGGTTGAGAACTTTTCAGCATCTTCTTGTGGTAGTAGATATCTTCTGATGTTCTGTGTCCCTTCAGGCGTAGGCGATCATGGTCCTCCACATCTTCCTGTCACTTGTAGCTCTTAATAGATTTAGTCTTTTTGTTATTTCTCCCAAACCCTGTTCTACCATTCATTTACTCAAGTTCATAAAGTATATCATGCATTATTTTCCTGTCTCTCTTGCCTATAATCTGTCCTGTGAGTATCAGATTTTCCAAACTCTTTCCTCATTACATGTCTCAGAAATTTCAACCACCTCTTCCTGATGTTAAGTATAAGTTAAAACCTTGTCATTGCTCATATATTCAGATTAAGCTAAATTTTGGAGAAGTAGCTTTGTCATTGTTAATTTTGTGAATAATCCCCAATGTCAAAGGAATTTTTCCAGTGAAGTCATTCATATTTGAACTTTCCTTTTTAGTATAAAATAATAAAAAAATATCTTGTGTGTTGGTGTATAAAACAAGATGTTATTACTAACATACTTTTTTTTTTCTTCTTTTTATAAAGAAATCAGTGTTAGCAGGAGAGAAAAAAAAAAAAAGGTGTGGGGGGGGTGAAAGGGGTTGACTGCCTCATCTGGGTTACAATAATGAGGAAACAATTTCTCTTCTACAAATAGAAATAGATACTGGCCTAAAAAGCATCAGTGAAGACAAAAAATAAAATAAAAAAAAAAAAAAAAGTATCTGTGTGTCTTACAAAATGTCATAGGAAAGAAAGAAAGGAAGAAAAAGCAAAATGAACAAGGAGAGTCATATATAGGAATTTTTTTTCTAAAAAGGATGTGTTTACTTGTAAGTTGTACAGCTGAAATGAGATGATTACCTAAGATTTCTTGTGACAAAATAGTTGGACAAACCTGTACAACAACTCCAAACAGAAAGTCTAAATAAAGTGGACTTATTGTTCTTGGTCTAGTTATACAACATAGACAGGTAAAAGAAAAAAAAAAAAAATTGTTATTCTCAGTAGAGTCCACTTTCTTTTTGAGCACAGAGGAATTTGGTCATGTCTACATTAAGAATACACGCAATATTATCTGGGAAAGCTCAAAAATAACATGTAAAAATACAACCATAAGTTCTCAGTATTGTTTTAATTCATCAAAGAACTCTTCATAAACAAGAGAAAAAAAAAATCTAGGTGTTTATTGTTAACTTTTTACATATACTATATAGATATTTATTCAAATTTGGTCTATCACAAGGCTAATAATAATGGAGCATCCAGTAAATATTAAACTTAATATACTAACAATAATTTGGTAGATGATCCTGCAAAGTATGGCTTTATGATAGGTACTAATGGCTGGCTGATTTTTTCTCAGTATGGTCATCTTCATAGGGTGGCTAGCTAATCCCTGTCACAGATGCCTGCTCAAGCAGATTTCTGTTTCTTCAACACTCACATAGCCAACCTATGGTTTATACTGCAATTATGATGAGTGGACTTTAGTTACAGATTTTAGGAGAGAACACATTATTTGGCATGATCAATAGTTGAACAAGGCTAGGATGAATTGGGAATTAGTGCTAGTACAACAATTGATGGCTTCTAAACAGCTTCATCTACCCAATTTCACAGCAAAGTGAGGAAAAAGACAAATTATAGAAGGAAGAAAGTAACTATAAAACTCAACTGAAAATAGGAGTCAGTGATTTTGTTTGTTTTGGTAAACTTGATGAAGCAATGTGCTAAGTGGAGAGGGAAAAAAAAGATGCATGAGAAAGGTTGTGAGAGACGCAAAGGAAGGAGGAGATTCGAGAAGAAGAAATGATGAGAGAGATCCTCAGAGAAGCAGAGGAGATTCAAACTATCAAGCCCCACTTACTTCACATTGATAAACCCACTCTCTGCATTTATTTTTAATTCTAAGCTTTCAAACCACACTATATCAACTAAAAAGCTGAGATGTAAGATCATGTCTCTTTCACAGTATTCGGAAGCAGCAGCAAATCTGGGGAAGAAAATATCCTTATCTCTTACAGGGAAACTCAATATGTATATATAGATATGTACATGTTTTAAGCAACAGTTGAATGACTCTTAAACTAAGTCATTGGAAATGTGTGTTGGTGTTTCTCCGTCTTCAGAATATTTAATTTTATTTCCGTGATGATGGTTTCCCTTTTCCTCAAAGTTCTGCCATCAGAAGAGGTTACACTACACTTGGGAGCCATAATGAAGAGCCAAAAATTTCCATAAACACAACACAAATGAAAGAGACTGAATGCCAAACAATCCAATATGGCATACAACCAGGAACTGACCCATGCTGCCTTATGTACAAAGCAAAATCAATGGAGATTACATTGTAACCACTAATTGTCATAAGTTGAGACTGTTGTAATCTGGGGACTTACTGTGTAAGTATATATATATATATATATATAAACAAACTAAGTTATTGTTAAAACTTCAAAGAAAAACCCTGCTAACACAAAGACTGCCATAAGGAGAAAAAGAAAAAACACATGAAAAGACTAGAGAAATCAAATAAAGAAAAAAAATGAAAATGAGAAAACAAAGAAAGAAGAGAATGAAGACACAAAAAAGAGAATGATAGATACCTACAGATATCCAAAAACTTAAAGTGCTCAATGCCTCTAGAAATAAGATTCAAGACAGAACAGTAGCACTAACAAACCAAACAGTACTCAGGGACTCAAATTCAAATTATTACTCAGAGTTTGATTGTCAGACAAGAAGTTTGAGTGCCATTTGTTTTTTTTTAGTATATATATATCATAAATACATTTTCTAAGAAAATGTGATAGGAAAAACTAATTACAGTTTACATATTAGTCCAATTTGAAAACAGATCAAAATATATCAAGTTTAAACAACAGTTCCTAGAATTTCCCTGACTTTCTATAGCCTCAGGCCAACATCCTTGAAGTTTTGAAACTATCTTTACAAAAATGAATCTGACTTTGATAAAGTTGGCAATAAAATTTTGAACATCAAAGATATCTGACCATATAAAGAAAGTTCCACTATTTATATTCAGACTATTGTCCTCATCTTTGTTGCCGTCATCTAATGAATATTGGCTTACAGCCATATTACTTTGAAACATCAGTCCCCATATGATCACTAACTGAATTGAGAAAGTAGTTGTACACAGCTCACAGTTTAGATATTTCTGAACAAATTTGGTATCATGCATGACATTAATATGAAAGTCTTGATCTGATGAAGCAATTTAAGAACATGCCTTGAGTTTTTAGGTTAATGTTTTAGTTTTGTAGAAATTTGCAGCATTGAGCAAAACTATCACTAGTGTTGCCTATTCTATGTTCAAATTCCTTATCTCCTATGCTAAATTTGTTACAACTGATCCATATGCCATGGTATTTGTAGCATTTGGTATTTACTCGTCCCACATCTTGAATGTGTAAATGGCTGTAGTCATGGAACAGTGTATAGCTTTGTGACATCCCTCTCCTATAAATGGCCTTTTTCTTCAATTGCCAAGCTCAAATTTGAAGGTGACAAATGAAACATTCAGTATTAACAGTTTCATCAAGCTTTAGCAATTTCTAAAGCCGTATACTTTTCATATATCGCTAAATATAGAGCAATAACTTCTTTTCTAAAAAGGTTACATTTTGCTGTTGATGCGATCCTGGATCCACCCATGATTTTCGACACTTCAGTTATCATAATGAACCCACTTTTCATCTCCAGTGACAATTTTTTTTTTTTTTTTTACAAAATAAAGATTTTCCATAGCAATAACTGAAATATAGATCATGTTGCTGCCCAATGCTTTGCTCTGACAATTGGAAATTTGTTTAATGGCATATCAACTCCTTATGGGTCATTTAATACCAAAATTTAATTTTATTGGGAGCTTTGAAGTAATAAAAGTATGAAATTATTCCGATTTCACAATTGAATACATGGTAGATGATACTCAGCTTTTGTGCATCTACATGTTTTTGAGGACATAATTACTAAAGGCAGTGATATGCGTGTTTTATGTTGTAGTTTTGCTGAAGTTATATTTTGGAATACAGTTTGATTTCTTTAAGAAATTGTAGGATACTATTCATGATGCTATATAGATTAGCACCAAGAAACAGTTCTTCCATGTTTGTTTTTGCTTAGTGACATATTAACCTCTGTGGGATATTTAATTGTAAAATCTAAAAATTTTGAACACAATTGTATACCTTCAACTACAGATAAAATTCATTGTTGGACATATTTTTTTTTTTTTGGTTAAAAATGTATTGCTGATATTTTTACTATAAAAATGTATTTTTTATACTTTCATAGTGTTTTGTTTTTGTTTGGGGGGGTCATTATTTGATCATAGCTGGGACCCTAACAAGTGCTACCACCCCAGGTCAGGGTGGACCTGGGGACCACAACAATTAAGGGGTGGTTCCATGCTCCTGAAAACGTTTAAGTTCCCTTCCCCAGTCATAGGCCTTGTTGCCAGATGTAGTTTGTCATAACCAGGCCTACCTGTATTTTGAATCTCCCCTTATACTTTGCAACTGTATTACGGTTGCCGAGAGATAAACAAGCTTTTTAACCAATTTCAATTGGAGATGTTCATCATCTAGAAGGGGTTTACAATACATCACTTCTAAATTTTTGTCACCTAAAAATCAACTCTCAAGTTCACAACTTATTCATGATATATATTGATTCCAACCAAGGCTTTATCAATCATCATTGTTGTTTCTGATGCTGTCCTGGCAAACATGGAAAGCTATATATATATATATATATATATATATATATAAAACATTTCAACAAGAAAAAAGAAGAAAAATAATAATTTGTATTTATTAAACTGACAGATTGTCATGTTATTTTTAGTGGATGCCTATATTTGAGTAAATGTTTATTTTTTAAACACTATTTTATTTCCATCTAGCAGTCTGAATATTCTTATTAAAGGAAATTATGTTCTCTCCAGCAGGATACAAACCTATGTTTTCTCTTTGCAGGAGAAACTGCTGTTGGATCTGACATCCTTTTAACCGACTCAGCCATGAAGAGTGACATCAGTTAAGTTAGGTTCTATACTGCCTTTTCTCCTACAAAAGGAAATGCATGTTCAAATCCTGCAGAAGGATACATTTTTCTTTAAGATTTCTAATCTTCAGACCACGGGATTAAAATACTGTTTAAAAAGAAATGGAACATCTACTCAAATATGGATATTCACTAAAAATAATGTTCCAAGTGAGAAGGATTAATATAAATATTAAATTTGTCACTTAACTGAATGATTCCATATTCAATCCCCCAACTCCAGACATTTGCAGAAAAACCTTTTTTTAATCATTCCGTCCACTCGTCAGGAGGTATCAGCAATTGTGTACTGATTTTCTCATTTTAGTTATTTTTATATTAAGTTAAAAAATAATACAGTTTTTATTGGCATTAGGTTGATTTTTTTCTCTGTGTGTGTGTGTGTATATATATATATATATATATATATATATATTAAAGACATTTTTATGTTTAACGTTGTTACTTATAGATACAAGTATTTAAGCAAATGCTCTGTTTATGATAAACAGTATTAAATAACATTTACCGGCCTGAATGTCTGAGAAATTTTCATAGAAAATATTCGTTCTTTGACAGGATTCTAAAGAACTGTTTATCATAAACAGAGCATTTGCTTAAATACTTGTATCTATAAATAACAACGTTAAACATAAAAATGTCTTTAATAAATAAATTGTCGGACCTTGTCCATTTCTTAATATATATATTATATATATATATATATATGTTGCGATTTCTTCTTTTTATAATTTTCTTGTCTTCTTATGCTCTCACTATTCCTTTTTTTTTCTTTCAGTTCAAAATGTCAAAGATTATATATAGATAAAGAGAAACTAGTAAGAAATAATAGGGAGTAATCATTGTAATTCAACAATTATATGCCTTTCTATACAGACTAACTTGCTCATCTTGATTGTTATATTCAGTTTCAGCCCGTGTTCCCACTGTCCTTTAGCCATTTCATACAGTCGATAACCTTGTGATTTTGAGAAAAACCCTTTATACAAACAAACTTAGATTGGTTTCATTTCACTTTCTTTTTTATCATTTCACCCCCAATCAATATTATAAAGCCACTAAGATTCAAGGGGTTACTGAATATGAAAAACTAAGAAAACATTGGGGGGGAGAGAGGACATTACAAAAACAAGATTCAAAGAGAAAAAAAAAAAAAAAAAAAAAAAAATGACAATTGATATTACATTTAAATTTTTTAAGATTGTACTTGACTGGACAGCAAGAAGATGGAAACAAGTTTTACAACTGAGAAGTACAAGAGAAGAAACTTTCCATACCTTTTGTTCATTTGTCCCACTGAACCAGAGTATGAATACATTTATACACTAGTGAATTCACAACTTCCATGCAATCCAATAACATTACTTTAATAATAAATATAATTTAGGTCAACAACTGCAAGCACTTTTCAGTCTCAACTTTTTAAAGACAGAAAGTAATGGAAAACAAATTTCTAAAGAACGGATTTTTATTTATTAAGCCAACACATTTTTATTAAATTAAATGTTATAAATTATAGACAATTCATACAGATGCATGCTGGGATTACTTCCTAACCAATAAGATAGGCCACTTCTAGGTCTCATCTGCCATATTGTTGTCTTGAAGTCAGAATGCTAGAATCACTTATCTGTATCCCTTTTGGGTGTTAATACCTTTCTTACTTTGCAAATATCCACTAGTTCTGTCTTGCATATATATTGTTTGCTTAGTATTATTTTTGCCCGGTTCTTTTTCTTTCTTTTATTGGAAACATTGACCAATCCATTTGTTGGGCATTTTTGCCAATTACAATTAACCAACTTTGGTTCAGCCATATTAATAAAGACAATAAGTTTAAAAATAGAGGCTGCTCTAGAAAATAAGGAAAATACTGAAATTTTTAGATCCAGACCAACCGCTAGATATTAAATCTGATTGCTGTGAACAAGGAAAAGAAAATCTGAAATATTATAAACATCACCATAGGTAATAAATAAAAATATATAAAAAGTATCAGCCTGAGGACTAAAGCTGTGACATACTGAGATTTTTAGTCTGTTCCTATAATATCCCAAATTCTTGAGGTGAGATAAAAAAGAAAGGTTGAAATTGGAGGTCAGCAAGTGTACTGAGTAAAGTTCTGTAGTTCTAAGATTTGCCGTCACTCAGTCTGCTGAATCAAACATTAAATAAATAACAATTGAAATGGAACTTCCTAAATGAGGGTCAGGTTTAAAACATTCTCATTTTTATTGTTTTAATCATTACATTTCAGTTGGTATTTCCTCCGGCCTTTTGAGTATTGTATTCTCATATATAATGCAGATTTTTATTATCAGTTTTTTTTTTTTTTTTTTTTTACACAAAAAAACTGGGGGTCTGTTATGTAGTGGTTTCACAGTGGAGGCTTTTATTTGTACTAAGTTGGTCCTAAAATAGGTTCGACGTACAAAACGTTAGGAACTTGATATAATAGGTAATGATGTAGTAATCTAGTTGGGGTGGCTGATACTTTAATATCCGACTAACGGTCGTCCGACATCGACTGACTGACCAACTCCCTGAGCGACTCCTACTTATTATAGGTGGGAGAGTCTATTAACTATAGAATAGGTGTGTTCCACTATAACTGGGTCACACAATACATAGGTAATTATTTTGAAGAGTTTAAAAATCATGCATTTTCAGTGATAGGTTGCACTATATACAGATTAATTTTTTTCTGGAGGGTTAAAATTAACGCAAAATATTTCGGGGGGTCGCACTAAAGTCAGCTTATATACAAGTATATATGGCATTTTCTAAGCTCATTCAAGAAATAACATAACCAGAGTGCTCTCCAATCCAATAATATTCAGTTAGTTTCTTTTTTTCTTTTTTTAATCTCCACCTCAGCCCTTAAATGAATTCTGAAATTTCAGAAAGAATTTGTTCATAAAAATTAGAATAATGAGCTTCAAAATTTTAAAAAAAAAAAAAAAAAAAAAAAATCTCACGACTTAATTCTTTTTCTTTTTTTTCCTTTTTGAGAATTTTAGTCATTGTGAATCTTTTAGGCCGATTCATCCCCATGAACATCCAGGCTGTTGGGTTTGGTTGGTTGATTTTGTTTAGTAGCATATCAACCTCTAATGCCGAAATGTAAACATTTTGAACACAATTACAATCCTTCAACTACAAATTGTTGGTTATTTTGCTATAAAAATATATTGCTGATATTTGTACACTTTCATAGAGTTTTGTTTTTGATTGGGGGGGGGGTCACTATCTGCCCATAGTTAAGACCCTAACAGGTGCTACTACCATGTTTTTTGGCCTTTCTCTATGGTGCTACATGCTGGGATAATCTGCCCAGTCTAATATTATCAAAAAGTCACTTCCTTGACAAATAGTGAGGGTCAAATTTGGGTTTCATTGACAGAACTGATGTTCTAACTTGTCCAAGAGTTAAATGAATTTAAAAATGACAAAATCTGTGACTTGCAGACAACTTGAAATTTTTCTAAAGTTAAAATGAAAAATTTAAATTAACAAAAATAATAATCACATCATATAGTGTGCAGCAGATGTCGTATCTTGTTTTTGAGATAATAAATAAGGAAGACAAACTCATAGGTAAGTAATGAAATAGAAGGTTTACTACATGAACATTACAATTAGCAATTGATCTAATGATAATTGCTTATTTAAACAGACAGTTCCATCCATTTATGTCCTATTTGACAGAAATACCTCTTAACAACATTAGTACCCTGGGGTTTTCAAATATTCCAAAACCAAAATATTATAGATATATCATTCAGTTCTTAATTTTATTGTCATATATTATCTTGAGGGTTTTTTTTCTGGTTCTTAAAAAATACATTTGTAGAATTCAAAAATTCAAATATGTAAAAATGGATTTCATTTTATTTTCAGCAAAGAACTAAAACTGCTTGTATTTCACAAAAATATTGACTAAAACCAGAAACCCTTTATAGTTACTTGATATTCAGAAAACTGACTATTTGCTAAACATTGAAGAAAAACATTTTGTGGGGTGTTCAAACAGCCTACAGTACTTACAGGAGCTTAAGTATAACAAATTGGAACCACCAATTTTGTTCCCTACAAGCAGTTGTTCTTTTTAAACAGACCTGCATAAAAAGGACAAATTATCACAATCATCCAAATGGTAATTAATTTGTATAAACATTTCAATAGAGAACTGTAATGACCATATGTTTTGATAAAAATCAGTAACATGTGCTAAATAGGTACTTTTTTTTATTTTTTTTTTTTTATTTATTTGCCATGTTTGACCATTTTTCCTTATCTGTGAATTAAGATAAGAGTGGTTTCACTGTTGCCTCCCCATGGATTTCAATTCAGAGTTGTCACCTTGGGATGGCTGCCACCCAAAGTTAGGAAGCCCAAGCTAACCTGCTATTTAACCTGTAACTGGGACAAGGGAGAAAAGAATTAAGCCCTTGAGCATTATTGTACAAGTAAATCAAATAGACAAGGCTGGAATTTGAACATAATTCATTGATAATGATACATCCACAAATAGGCACTGAATAAATTTAAAAGAAAAAGAAAAAAAAAAAAAAATGGACTAAATAACCTTTGAAAATGAAGGAGCATTTTTTGTTTCACTGTGTGTGTGTGTTATTGAATAATATAGACATCTATTTTTTATAATAATTATTCTCAAAAATTTAATGCCATTTTGCATTTCTAACAATTTCTGGTCAGTCCCCTTATAATGCGACACTTGTTTTGCCAAAAAAAAAAAAAAAAAAAAAAAATTACAATGGATGAATTCAAATTTTTAAAATAATTATAACAAAGCGTTAAAAAAAAAAAAAAAAAAAGAAAAAAAGAAAATCAACATCACAACGAAATGCAGATTTTATCACAGTTACAATAAGTTTGTCTTTTGATCTTCTCAGGGAAAATTACAAAGTATTTGATGAATTTAACCTTAACATCAAGAAATGGATTATAGAGCTGGAAAGGATTATTATAAAATAGACATGATAAGACTGAGGATACATGTTTATATATATATATATATATATATATATATATATATATATATATATATATATATATATATATATATATATATTAGTGTAAGTTTAAATTCATTTTTTTCATCCTTGGAAGTGGGGTCTGATGATCCAGAAAAAAAGAAAATCTCTGATGAAATAAATTATAACAATGGAACCTTAAAGTGGTCTGTTTTTCTTTAAATTAAATTATTCACTCTGACTTAACAATGAGTTCTCCAGATTTCATCCTCCTTGGGATTATCCATATGGATTACCAAGATTTTCATTACTGATAAATAAAGGTATATGTAGGCAGCAAGTATTTATCCAAACAAGTTTAATAACTGACAAGGTATGTTTTATTTTCATTGCATTTTCCTAATTTTTGAATAAAGTGCTGAGTATTGTGATCAAAATCTTCAATTTTGTGCATAATACTCAACACCTTATTTGAAAATTGGAATACAATACAAAGTTAAATAAACCTTGTCAGTTCTTTTTAATCAGAGTTGCTTGCATGCATGTACACGTACATGCATATTAAAAAAAAAAAACAACAATAAAAGAAAAAACTTAACACTACTCAGATTCTAATTGTTATGGTTTCACATTGTGGTCGTCAGACAACAAGAACCCAACTTTATATATTTGCTGACACAGCCCGTAAGAATCTCTGATAGCTAATGTACATCAAGAATTAAAGAATAAATTGGCCAAAAGTATCATGATAATATTGATTAAGAGAATATTAATCCCAACAGTGTCAAAAATCAACAAACAAACCACCCAAATATGAGGGCAAACTCAACAAGTCTGAGAATTTTAGCCAGAATAAATCATAGGATCAGGAATCCATTTTTATAGAAAGTTTTATCTGTTATTTTCTATTTTAGGTATATTTTAGAATTTAGCTTTTCTCTTCTAAAGAATCTGACAAAGTAAAGAGATAAAAAACAACTTGTTCATCAGTTTTATGATACAGGAAAAAAACAAAACAAAAACTGGAAGGTACAGTTGCCGGTAATCAACTATCAAACAAGTGGTAGCAAATGTATATTGTTAGTATTTTCATGTGTATTTCAACATTCTCAGAACATTAAGAACAGGAATAATTTTCTGTTTAGTACAAAAACCTTTTTAGGATAATTTGAAGACATTGAGGATGAATGCCACTTTGTAAAACTATTTTTTTTATACTATTGTTCACTCAATACAAAACCTAAGAGCCACTCAAGGTAGAGGGCAACTGGATGTGGTTGTTTTCAGGGAATAAGAGGAGAAAGTAAGTGTGCATTATAAGGATATGTAGGATAGATAACCCTAGACTTAATATCATGATTGCATAAGTGTCCTTGATTATAACTAAATCAATCCCTTTTTATTGTCTATATGAATAGTGTTTGGAAGAGTTTTCATTATCCTACAACAATGATCCTCTTAAGTGTTCCATGAATGTGTGTGTGTATGGGGGGGTAGTAATGATACAGCATTAGTATTTTACTAAATAAGTTGCACAAATAGTTGAATAGAAACAATGAAATAAAGTAGGTCATATTTGTATGTATGTTTTTTAAAAATATATAGTTTTATTTCATAACATTTAAATTTTAAAATTTTTGCTAAGTGTGCCATTGCTTAAAAGGTAGAGAAACACTGTTCTATATACACATTAAACATACTTTGAAATAAATCTGACTTTTCATTATTCAGAGTTTACCTATAAGAAACAAAATATTATCTAATATATATCAAAGACAGAAAAAGGTATTTTTGAACATGTTATAGAAAACAAAGTTAATACAGTTGATAGTGAAATTTCTATATTAGCTAATGTTGATTTTCACACTATAATCCTGGGTATGACAATAAACTACATCTGGCAGCAAGGCCTCTGATCGTGAGATTGGAGGTTTTGAGGAGCATGAAACCACTTAATTGCTGTTATTCACAGGTCCACCCTGACCCGGAGTGGTAGCACCTGTTAGTGTTCGAGTTATGGGCAAATAGTGGACCCCCAAACAAAAACAAGATGCTATGAAAGTATAAAAATACATTTTTATAGTAAAAATACCAGCAATATATATATATATATATATATATATATATATATATATATATATATATATATATATATATATGTATGTATGTATGTATATATATATATATATATATATATATATATATATATAAAAAACTACCAACAATACCTATTTATAGTGAAATGACCAGCAATAAATTTTATCTATAGTTGAAGCATGCATACAACTGTGTTCAAAATATTTATATTTTGGCATTAAATAACCCATAGAGGTGTTGATATGTCGCTGAACAAAATCAACCATACATTTTCACATATAAAAGAAGAAAAAAAAAAAAAATTCAAGATGCTTTTTAAATTAGTCACTGATAAAGAATGAAAAGTTATTTCAGTTTCATTAACAGATGTCATTTAAAAGAACCATGTACTTCCTGCTGATTTAAATGTTTTTCTTTTAGCTTGCCAAAAATTAAGCGGTCATATTTGGAATTCTTTTGCAATAAGTTTAGAAAAGTAAAATAAAACTAATAAATTTAAATTTGTACTTTTTACTGCTGGTACATTGATTTAATGTACTTTTAATTAATTTAATCAAATTAATTTAATGTACTTTTTGCTGCTGGCTGGTCTATAATTAAAAGTAAAAACAAAAAATATCAATCAATTTGTATTTAAAATTTTCTTTTAATACATTTTATTCATGCACTAAATGGTGGAATGCTAAAGTATAGATAACAGACTTCTATTTTGAAATCAATTTTTGTTAAATGCTAATGTTTTCTTCCAAGAACAGGAAATCAAGAATCAATTTGAAAAGATTGGCAATAATTCTCCAATTTTATTTAAAAAGAAAGAAAGAGAAAAGAAATGTGAAAAACAATCTTGGAAAAGTTTTTCCCCATCTCTACCAAAGGTCCATCTTTTTGATGGATTTTTTTTAAAATACACTACACACAAAGTATACTAGAAAGTTCCCAGACAAGGATCTCCTAAATACATCCGTAACAGGTTCCAATCATATACGAAAGATGATGAAATAATCAGTATGGCATATAAAACATTAATTTTTATGTTCAACCTAAAAAATAAAATCATCCATGGGAATGAGCTAATTTTTTCCACACTTTTGATATTTTGTTAATGATGGGTTATTATTCAGAATTATTGTTGTTTTGAACTGGCCTTAAAACACACATGCCACTCAAAAATTTGTTTGCCAAAAGTCTTAAGCGCTTCAAGGATCCTTGTAGCGAATATGTCGAGCTTCATGCAAAATTTGATGCTTGCTTGCTTGAATTTGTCAAACATTGCAAAAGATTAGAGCTATTCTAACACAATGTTACCGAAAAAAAGGTAAATTTTCATTTACACACCTTAAAATTTTTCAAAAATAGTCTTATTTCCGTGCAAATGTATATGCTGAACTCAAATCAACAATTAGATATTGAAGAAACCTACTTTTTTGGATGTTAACGGCCAAAAAAAAAAAAAAAAAAAAAATCGGACTTTTTCCTGGTCTTTCGTCAGCCATTACCAACTTATTGATAAGTAATTCAGTGCTGAATTTTGTTGGTGGACGTATACAATTTGGGCCTATTTACTTCCTTCACACT
This sequence comes from Acanthosepion pharaonis, assembly GCA_903632075.3. Taxonomy (NCBI): domain Eukaryota; kingdom Metazoa; phylum Mollusca; class Cephalopoda; order Sepiida; family Sepiidae; genus Acanthosepion; species Acanthosepion pharaonis. Next base: position 2,334,118 of record CAHIKZ030001213.1, read on the forward strand.
AATTCCTTGTGGAAATTAGTACACGCTTCCGTAAAGCGATTTTATTTTTTTTGTACTTAATTTAAGAAGAAAGTTAACTTTCAAATATATAAACTAAACATCGACAAATAAAAGAATAAAGTAATTTTTTTTTTAACAAGAAAGTTAACTTGCAAATTAGGGTTAGGTGTTTTTTTTTTTTTGTTATGCTTAGTTTTATCTGTCGATGTTTACATATATTTGAAAGTTAACTTTCTTCTTAAATTAAGTACAAAAAAAAAAAAATCGCTTTACGGAAGCGCGTACTAATTTCTGAAAGAAAATAGTTCAACAGTGAATGACGTTCGGGTGTTAAAATTTACCAAAAAAAACTTTATAAAAATTGAGTACAAACGTTCTTCTGGTCGGCTATATAAATTGATCCCCCACACGCCAAACTATTTATTACAACTTATCCTCCTTCCATTTTTGCTCCCAAAACAAATTTATTTTGAATGAATTTTCAAACCTACCCGTTTATTCAAGATGCAAGAGTAAATAGAAAGGAAAGCCTAATGGCAAAAAATTTAACTCAACACTGGGTACCAATGTTAGCAGTGCTTATATTTCTGTTGACCAGTATAATCACAGCACAGCATGTATATTCCCGGATCTTTCTGATAACACCTTATATATACATTTTCTATCATGGAATTTTCCAGAATTCTTTTTTTTAGCTAACTTTAAATGACTTACCTTTTTAAACAAAAAGAAAAAAAAGACCCCCTTCCCCCCAAAAAAGAAAGCAATCTGATGAAAACTAACACATTCAACAATTATACAATTTTTTTAATGTCTCAAACAAAAATCAAAATTTTATATTTTGCTATTTTGAAATCAATTTTTTAAATAAAAAATACTAATAATTAATGAAATGAAGCAGCAGAGACATGTTGAATTGAAAATTAATTTAACTGATAAGGAAAAGATGTTTATAGAAAAGAGATTATTATTAACCAACTTTATTTTTTTGAAAGCTACATTCAACCCAACATGTCTTCATTTCATTCTATCAAGTAAGCTTTGTACTGTTAAAAAATGAATTAAATTATACTAAAAGAATAAGATCAATAACCAAGAACCAACTCTCCAGAAAATGAGATTCAATAAAAATATCTAAATTAAGTTTATAATTTTTTTTCAAAAGTTAGTAGTAACACTGACACTCCTTACATCGGAAATTTTTTTAAAAGTTTCTTTATGTAAAATTACTGTTTTAAAAATTATAAATAGTAATAAATTTCTATTTAATTTTAAGCTTTATTAAAAGAAAAACATCAAAGTCTGTTAAGAAGAATCTTAGTCTCCAAATCAAATAGAAATTGTTGAGAAAATTATAAGTAGTGTTCTTTCTTATGAAAAATGAGTAGGAAGCATTTTGAAGAAAGATTTAATTTAAACAAATAAAAGATTCGGATGAGAAGAAATAAATTTAATAAAAAAATATCACAACCATCCTTAGGAATTTATAAAGCATCTAAAAATCACTTTTGAATCTTAGTAAAGTAAAAGTAAGATTAAGAAATATGAAAGAATTTTTAGTCAAAGAAGTTTGTTTATTCAGGTTTACATTTTTAATTTCTTGTCCACGAATGGAAAATTTGAGGAACACAAGTGAAGTGTGAAGATAATGATGGCTATGACACGCACGCCACAGTTTAAAGAAACAAAGTATTTCCAAAAATAAAAAAATCTCATTTTCAACATTTCAAAACTAATAAATGGATTCAACACAAAACAATAATTTTTGTAGTCAAAATTACAAATTTTTAAGTAATTTTATCTTTTAAAAATTTGGAAATAAAGAAAAAGGATTTTTGCTAAAAATAAAAAATACTTTGGCATTTTATTTTAAGGAAAATTATGGAATTTTTTAACAGAAGGTTATATTTTTTTGTCAGTTGAAATATTTCGTTTTAAAACCTAACTGAAAAAAGAAAAAAAATCGACTTGAATTTTAATTTAACTTTGGTCGAGAATTCAAATAGCTTCTTGAAAACATCTTTGACTTTTAAAACTTTCAAGTTTTGACTGAGTTTGACTATTACTTTTTTTTAAAAGTCTAACTGGAAAAGATTAGTTTTGTTTTGTGTTTTTATCTCATACAATATGTAGCATAAATATTCCAATACAGAGATCTTTTCTTACAATTTGTGTACAACTTGTTTTAGAATTTTAAAATAGTTTGTTTTTTCTTAGTACTACAGAGAAAACTACTTTCAAATTATAATGCATAGAATAACTAACTAGTAAAACTACAGTAACATGCTTCCTAAATACTTTTAGTATTTTAAAAATTAAAACTCAGTTCTAAAGACTCGACTCAACTAAAAATTTATTTGTGACTTGTACTTCTAAAATATTTTGTTTGATTATTTCCATCTTTCACTATCTAAAAGTAAATTTCTTGTGTGTCATTGTTTGATGGGAAAAGTAAATGAGAAGCCAATAAGTTTAAATTAAAACTTTTTCAATAAACATATTGGTAAAAAGGTAAAGGATCGATTTCATCATCCACTAAAAGAGATTTTTTTTAAAATCACAAAAACTATTAAATAAAAATAACAAAAAGCGTAAATTAAATCAAGCACTTAAATATCTATCAAATTCATATTGAAATGTGAAGGCTTGTTTTTCACTTTTCCAGGGATGAAAATAGTAAATTTGAACATCGAAACCACGGGATCTAAATTATAAGTTTGAAATATAATCATAGACCAAAATTAACAATTTTGATAGTTCTTTAAAATGATCCAAGACATTTTTCTTTATTTCATTTACAATATATTTTACTATTTTTATTTTACAGTACACCATTGATTGAATTGAATGAAACCCAAGCTGAAAAACGTGGTCAGCAATTATTATTCTAAAAATCAATTAGAGAACACAGTGAATTCAAAATCATTTATTAGCATCAAAACACAAATGACGAGAAATGTAATCAGAATTACAATAAATTCAATAAATATTTGGTGAATATATGCGTCCAGCCAATCTACCCTTAATTTTTCAAGATCTCTCTCTTGAGAGAATGAAAAGATTGGGATAAAAAAAAGGTCTTCTTCGTTCTCGTCATAGTCTTATGAGTCATAAGCCGGCTTGAATAATTTAAAAACTAATAACAAGAGTTTTTAATACACGTTATTATTCAAACTAAAAGAAAAGATTTTTTTACATCATTTAATTTTTGCGAATTTAAAGAAAGAAAAGTATAAAACTAAAAGAGTAATGTTTTTATTTCGGTTTTTAAAAAGGTCAGGTAAACAATAATTCATTTCATTATTATTAATAACGATTTGATTTTTTGAGAATAAAAATGCTAAACTAATATATTTTTTTTAATTTGCAGAGAAACTGGAAGACGAATGCGTATCCAAGTACCGTAGATAATTTATATTCTTAAATTAATTAATCTAAAATGATTTCAAACCAAAAATCTACCCGGCTTCTTAACAAAAGGGAGTAAGAAGCCAATATAAATGAACATGACTTATTTTCACTTTCTTTGTTTTCCTTTTTTAAAAGCTATCCAAATGCTAAAATATGGGGTCAGTGTTTAATTTCGGATTTATATAATTTTAAAATAATTAAAGGAAATTGTTAAAAGAGGCTCTGATCCATAACGAAGAAAAATGAAAACGTAGAAAAACTTAAAAAGGATTTATCAAGCCGGGTGGAAGAGAAAATCCCTGCGGATGTGCGGCTTTTCTTCATTGTTGGCAGAGTCCCTTGTTTTCGATTTTGGAAAGAAATTCTTGCTCTTCGTTGCAATATTTATTCATAGAACAAAATGCGAAAAAAAAAAAAAAAAAAAAAAATGATCCAGTTTAAGCACTGATGATAAAGAAAAGTTTAACAATTTTAAAAAAATGAAACGAATAAGTGGTCAATTTTGAAGCCTTTCCCTAAATTAAAGAAGATAAGAGAAGAAGATTCTTAAATTTTTAAGGCTCACCCAGACAAGGACCGTTTTAAATGTTTTTCTAAATTAAAGTGTTGTATTGAAATTCTAAATTTTGGATAGGGTTAAATATTAATATCAAAAGAGATAACTAAAAAGAAAAAAATATAGATCGTTTAAAAATAAGTAAATAAGAAGATAAAAACATCAGATGCAAAGATAAGTAAACAATAAAGAAGGGGGGAAAAGAATAAAAACATCTTGTACCATCAGATGACTTTGCTTGGGTCTATTATGACTTGAAAAGAAAGAATAAATTAAAAAAAAGAAAATAGTCTTTGAAGACGAAGTTGAAAGTCAAAATATTTTAGACTAAATGGCTAGGGATATTATTATTACCCTAGGATTGAATTAGGGGTGCCGATAACTTTGGGGAAACAACTCGTTTAATACTTTTTCTTTCGGGAAAGGGAGAATGTTCATTTTTGTTTCTGTCGTTCTTCTTTCGATTTCGTTTTACAAGTTTCGTTTCTTACTGACTTTTAAAGGCTGACAATCAAAACCAAGGAAATGAAGAGACCTAAAGACTAAAGAATTCTTAGAAATATCGAACACGAACGAAAATAATAACCATAAAACTAAAAGGCATCTTTTCTCGAAGAACCGTGGAAAGTAAAAACAAATTAATAATGTTAAGTCTCATGACTTTTTAGAAGAACGATGGTATGGACATTAACGACCGAGAAAGGAAAAAAAAAAAAAGCATTGAATTAAAAAAAAAAAAAATTAAATGAAAATGAAGACCAACTCACCCGAAATTCCTGTTCGAATCCGGTCATTGTAGTCCTTTCATCTTTGGTCTCTAGTTCATTCACATGTTGGATAAATTTAAACAATATTTGCTTTATTTCGGTCGACGACATTTTTGTCGGATTTTTAAAGGATATATAAAAAATTGAAATCGACGACAAAAGCTTATGTATAAATTAAAGGAAGAGATATTAAAAAAAATACGTGTTTGTTTTGTTGAGCTTTTCTCTACAGTCAAATTTTGTTTTTGGTGGTTCAGTGTTTGTTTTTTTTAATTCTTTCCTTTCTTTCTCTCTGTCACTCACTCACTCATACACACAGACACACACAAAGAGGGAGAAGGGGAGAAACGTGTCTCTCAAATTTCAAAGTAAAAAAATCAAGTGCCAGTATAAATTAATATTAGCAGTGTTACGTTTTAAGTTAGTATTAGAATAACCGATCTTGAGTTAGTATTGGTTTAAAAAGTATTTAAATTGCTGTAGGTAGTCGAAAAACGGCAGTAGTCGAAAGAGCAGAGGTAATTCTCAGTAGAGTAGCCATCCTGCTCAACAGAAGAGAGCAGGTGCGTGTGTAGACCTTTCTCTTCAAATAATCTCTCTCTTAAAATAACTGCTTCCTTGTTATTACTACTACTACTACTATTTTATTACACATAGCTGTAACACAGCTCTGTTATTGACTGAGAGGGAATACCACTCCTTCTTTCTCTTGTATGAGCTCAAACTAAGCAAAAAAGTAGTAGTTAAAATTAAAAGTAAAAAATGTAGAATGTAACGCTAATCATCAATGATGTCTTAAAACACGACAGGTTCCACGTGAAAATTAGTCTTTCAAGTTAAAAGTACAAGTAATGTAAATAAATAAATACTAGCTGGTAATTCTAAATTTAAGTTTAAAAACGTTCATTCATAAATTTCGTAGGTGTTTAGTTGGTAATTTAAATTTACCAATTTTTCAGTTAGTTTAAAGAAACTTTTTCGTGTGCTGTTCTAACAAGCAGGAATATAATTATTTTTAACAATATTTATTATTTTTATTTTGTCACTACTTGAGTTTTAAAATTGTTTTTTTTTAATTCTCTCTTTTATAGCCAGAGAGGAACGTAAAGTTTAAAGAAAAAAAAATTATTACATTCAAGCAGAAGAAAATGTTTTTTTTAAAAAAAAAAAAGAAATGTATGTTTTACTTTTAGTCATTAGAATACATCTGAATTTTTAGGCTATAAAACCTAAATAATGTATTGTAAAGGTTGTGGCATATAGATATATCATTATTCATTTAGTGAGTAACGTGACTATCATCAATGTTAGAACTCTTAAAAAAAAAAAAAAAAAATTATCAGGCGTCACGTGACTGCAATCATGTGACGCTTGAAGATCAATTTGGATGGCTTAACTTTTCGCTTCTTCCAACTTGTGTTTATTTTCTTCTTTTTGTACACAATTTATACCTGTACATATGTTTTCTCTCCATTGAGTGAATAGCATCTGCAATAAAATTCGATTCTTCTAACTAACATGAAGTAACTTTTTGTTTACATTTCGTTAATAAAAAAACAAATGAAATATTGGATTTAAAAAAACTCCTTCGTTACTTTTTAGGACTTTTTTGTATCCTTTGCTTTTGACTCCTTGTCCAACAAAAACATTTATTTCTGTCACGTTTTTACTGTTTCAGCATCTCATATGCATAAAAAAAAAAAAAAAAAAAAAAATTAAATATCATTGACATTTTACGACTCACTTTTTTTCTCACACTTGTTTGGTAAAATTTTCTTTATAAACCTTTTTTTTTTTTTTTTGTCAATTTTTTCTTCCAGGTTAAAAAAGGCGATTCTAAGATAGGTATCTCCTAGTGCTTTTAATTTTGTTTGTGATTTTATTAAGAAAAAACGTGCTTAATAGATTTTTTAAATATTTTTATTTATTTTTATCACCTGTCCACAACATAAGACTGAACTTTGTAATTAATGGCATTTTGTTTGCAACTATGTTTTTCAAAATTTAAAAATAATACACAGGTAAAATAGTGTAATGAATGAAAATGAAAAAGTAATATTTAAAAGAAAAAGAACCTTTGTAAAATAAGTGAAAAAAATATAAAAATATTTATGAACCGCCTTTTATTATTATTTTTAAAAGAATTTGCAATATATCATTTTCTTTCTTTTTTTTTTAAAAAAAAAAAAGAAAAGAAAAGGTAAGCGAAACAATTACGTTAAAATTTTAAAAAACAAAACAAAAAAAAATGATATGTTTTTTATGGTAGGACTTTTTAGTTTTATTGAGAACCCGAGAAGGAAAAGAAAATTTTTATTGAGAACACTAACTTTTTAAAGATATTTTTTGTGGAAATTTTTTTAATTAAAGATAAATCTTTATTATTTTTTTTTATTCAGTATTTTCAAAAAATAAAGAAAAGGTGTTATTTATGTTGTATAAACGCAATAATTACTGAATTTCATAAAAAGTTTTGTAGAAAACAATTACATAAGCCCTAAATCTTTCTTTTACTTGAAGAACAACGACGGTTTCGGTTATTTCCCTTTGTTGCCGAACTCTCCTGTTAACAGCGGCAAGTATAAACATGAAGTCTATTCTCGACAACAAAAAGTACTTTCCTGGGTGGAGATGAGACTGTAGCAATAAAGAAAACAGCCTAAGTATATGATATAAGAGCTGGCGGTCGAATTATTAAGTTTTTGTACAGTATGGCCCTGTGGCCCCCGAAAGAATTATCGCTAATCCGTCAGGGATTATCAGAATTTTTGGTCAAGTCGCCCGATCATGATTCAACTGAGGTAATCAATTTACACGGAAATTATCTTACTATCATTCCAGATTTAAAGAAATTGCGAAATCTCCGAGAACTTGATTTGTCATCCAACAGAATTGGCAGTATGCACGGTCTGGAAAATCTTTGTTCGCTTCAAACTCTTAATCTCTCCTGTAATTTCATAAAAAATGTTGAATGTCTATGGTCTCTAAAATCTCTTTTGAAAATTAATCTCAGCCATAACCAAATAAAAGACATAGGAGGTTTTGTGGAAATGGCAGGACAAGATTATGCTCTGACGGTTATCAATCTCTGTGACAATAAAATAGCAAGTCAGTCTCATGTTGTTAGTTGTTTACGAAATTGTACGAATTTGCGATGTCTTATTCTTAGTCATGACGGATTAACGAACCCCGTTTGTGAAATGCTGAATTATAGAGTCCGATTACTTTCAAGGCTAAACCAATTGCTTATCTTAGATGATATTTCTCGTGATGGACAAAATGTAATGATAGACGACCTTCAAGATTTGGATCTAAGTGCTTCCAGGTTCTATCTTGATTTGAGTGCTGATGTCGATGATACCGCTCTCAATGAAAAGAGAAACCACAATTCCGGAATTAATAAAATCGGTCATAGACCTAGTATTATACCCAATGATAATGGTCAGCCTTCAATACCAGAAATAAGTACTCCTCGAATTGACCTAATTATAGAAAAATACAGGGAACAATATCCGTCAGATTATTCTGCTGATTTGAAATCTGAGAATATTGGAGTCAGTACATCTTCAGATTTTGAAAGAAACAGTTCTACTGAGAATCACTCTGAAATGATGCTTCTCAGTTTAGACTCCGTTTCTTTTGCAAGTTCTAAAAGTAACAAACTGAAATCTAATCTAGAGGAAAAAGATTCTTCAGCAACTACAAAGCACACAAAGAAAGGAAATTCTTCTAGCCCAGTACAAAAAAAGAATGCTGCTCCAAAAATGATTAATAATAAAAGCTGCAGAAAAGTTTCACAACATAAAATTGTTTCTTCTCAGCTGCCACAAATAAACAGAAGCAATGAGAGTGTCGGACAATCAAAGGAGAAGACCAAAGGTAAAAAGAAAACCGCTGTACCTGACCAAACTGATCAAGACTATCGAAATGTCATCGAAAGTACATACAATTGTTTAATAGAAGAACTAAACGAGGAAAAATCCCAGCGCTTGAAAGCAGAGCTTGCTTTAAAAGAAATGACAAGTTTTGTAAATGATATACAAGTAAAATCCCACAAAGCAGAATTACACTATGAGAATGCCTTCCAGGAAAATGTATTCTTGAAAGAAAACCTCATGAAAGAAAAAGAGACTGTGAAAAAACTTCAAGGGGATCTACTTCTTGTGACGCAGACCAATGCAGATATCGAAAACCAGTTGAAAGTGTCAGAGAAAAGCCTGCAGAGTCAGAAGGCACTGTTTGCAAACTTGCAAAAATCGGCCAATGGAAGTGAAAGAGATCATGAGAAAGAACTAGGAAACGAACAAAAAAAGACCAAAAAGTACCAGTTGCTTGCAGCAAATTCTGCAAGAGAATCCCAGGAATTAAAATCTATGGTTTCGTTTTTGCAAAAACGGGTAAAAGAGTTGGAGCAGCTATTAACGTCACGAGAACTTGAGCACAAGGATGATCTCAAGGACAGATACAAACTGGATAGCAAAGAATTAAGATTGGTGATTGATGATAAACTTGAAGATGTCAAAAGACAGCATGAAGAACGTATGAAGCTTCAGACTGAACGTGAAGAAATGATGAAAAAGCACTACGAAGAGATGACAATGGAATTAAACTGTGCCTTGCAATTAGAGTCTGGTCAAGTGAATAAATTAGAATCAGCTTACAATACAGTTTCTAAAGAAAATGAACTCAACAAGCAGGCTTTGATGGCAGTCCAAACAAAAGAGAAGAAAGCTGTGGAAACACTTTCTCAGTTGACAAATGTTGTCAAAAAGCAGAAAGAACAAATTTCTGATCTTTTAAATTCAAAGCAAGAATTGATTTCCTGTCATGACCAAGAAATGAAGAAAATGGAAAGACAAATGGATGACATGAAGAAAAATTCAAATCATTTCAGCAAACTGAAACAAGATCGGCTAAAACTTGAGGCTCAAATTGAAGCCCAGGAGTCTTTGATTGTTGGTCTACGGGCAGAACGGAAAATGTGGGAGAATGAACTTGCTCAACAAGGTACCTCATTAGCTCAGGACAGAGGAAGACTTGAGGTCAAAATTGAGACACTGACAACTGAAGTGGAGTATTTAAAGAAACAACTCAAAAGTGAAGTGGATACAGTGAAGATAAAATCCAAATTAATTGAAGATCAGACTGATTCTATTAAAATGCTTAAGATGCAACTAAGCCAGAAAGACAAAGAAATACATGAAATTCAAGAAGAGGCAGATAGATCTAAGAAAAAACTAGAAGATGAGATAGCACTGGAGCAAGACGCCTTGCAAGAAAGTCAGTTAACAATTCAAAGACTCCATGACCGGAAAGAAGAACTGAAAGACCAAATCAGTCAAATTGAAACAGAACTGAGAGAGTCCAAGAATGCTCATAACATTTTAAAGGAACACTGGAAGCAAAAAACCGACATGATTAGCTCGCTGGAGATTCAGGTGAGACAAGCCAAAAGCAGTTGGGAGAAAAAGGAAGAGGATTTAAAGGCTCAGTGGACAAAGGCTCAACAGGAGGTGAAACAAAGTGAAGAAAAATTGAAGAAAGCAGATGATGCTTTTCGAAAGCAAATTGCTGAGAAAGAAAAAAGTCAGCAAGCAATTATTGTTCAGTTGCAAAAAGATCATCATTTGGAGATGGATCTTGCAAATCAGAAAATTCTAGATCTTGAAGAAGAGATGAGAGCAATTTTGAAAGATAGCCACGATATGCAAGAAAAAATGGAGAAATTAGCTGATTTCTTTGGTAATATCACAACTGTAACTTCTTAATAGTTACAATTGACTATTAGGCAACATTTGATGTAGACTAGTCTCTGAAATTCTGAATTGAACTATTTTCATTACTTCACGAATTTTCTAGACTAATATCCTCATCTTTGTTATATTTTAACATTTCAGATTTTGCCTGATGTTTAGTGAATTTAATAGTTGTGAAAAGTTTTTTGTCTTTTACATATATATATTTTTTCTGCAGCAAGAAAAAAAAAACCCATATTTTTTCTAAAGACTAAGATTGGCTGGAATATTGGGCTAAAAACAGCAACAAAGATAAAGAAATGGACTTACATAAAAAAGAATTGTGTATTAATATATTTTGTTTTAAATGTAAATATGATTTAATATATTTTAGGCAAAATTATTTTTAATCAAGAAATCAAATTCTGTTTTGGATTTGTTATTCTTTTCTGGTTGTGTAATAAGTTTTGAACTTCTTGCATTCAGCTGTTTAGCATATTTTAAAAACATATCTATCTATGATATCATAATCAATATAGCTTTATCGCAATATATATGTTATATATATATATATATATATATATATATATATATATATATAGTATAATATATATATATATATATTTTCTCAATTCATTTTAAACTACATTTTTATACATAATTTTCTATTTATATATATATATATATATATATATATATATTTTCTCAATTCATTTTAAATACATTTTTATACATATTTTTTTCTCTCACTCTCTCTCTCTCTCTCTCTCTCTATATATATATATATATATATATATATATATATATATATATTATAATTATTTTCTTTATTTTATTATTTCTTTTTTTTTATATTTTTAAAATATGATTCCATCGTGACACAGAAAATTTCCATGTTTCAAAACTGAAACTAAATTTATAAATTTAATTATTAAAATTAAAATTCCATTGTCAAGTGATGGTCGGAATAAACTTTCAAAAAAATCTAATTTATAAGCATATACAATATTGATATTATGAGTTGTTAAGGTTAAGGAAAATCTATTTTAATTTAGGGGTGGTTGGCTTTTAATTTACCTAGGCAGCTTATGTATTCAATATATGTTGCTTAGAAAGTCAGGCTAAGTTTAGGTGGGGGTGGAAGTGTCTGCTAACAAATGTATACTTCCGTTCTTCAGTGAATTGTCTCGGTTTCCAATGTTTAAAAAAAAATTAGGCATTTTCATTCATCCACAATTCATATTTTTATACACAAAGACTTTCTAAAAGGGTCATTTAAATATCTGCAAGACATATTAATAATTAAATTTTATTCTACTAGATTTAAAGTATCATTCGACCTTCTAATAACTAGTAGACTATACAGTACTTTTACAAACAAATATATTAGAATTTAATTTCTAATTAAAGATCAAATATAAAAATGTATGTTTCATCTCCATTCTTTATTATTTTTTTTTTTTTTTTCAAAATTAATTATTACTTATGGAAAATATTTGACAGTGCCTACAAAAATAGCTATTTCTTTGATTTAGTAATTTTTTATTTTTCAGAAGCTAATAATAATATGTATAATTTTTCATGTATGCACAAAGACTAATTTCAGTCAAATATTTTTTAACACATTCACTACCAAGCCTCATATCCCTTATTGTTCCAGGGTACCAACTCTATATCTTAATTAATTTTGGTACAAGCAACATTGTTTTGACATTGTTTCATATTTAAGGCAAGGATATCATAGGTAGTACTTATTACCCACAACCCACTGGTATGTCATTCAGTACCTGAGTCCATTTTAAAGCTCAGGGTCCCATATGACCCACCATGAGTTCTTGGAAAATTCCCAATATACAAGCATTACATTGATACTAACTCTTGTTTTCTATATTCAAAAATATTTAAATATTTTTGAAAGAAATGTGGTTCTGGTGTACCATGATCTCATAAGCAGTCAATCAAAACATTCCACACCCAATAATCCTCATAGAAAAGAAATTGGAAAATGACCAACCAGAGGATCATGTGGGCCTTGCAGATATACCACCAGAACCATTCAGTGGGTTGTGTGGGAGCCAACATGCTAAATTAGTGAATAAGCACTTTGCTGGTGCCAAAATATTCAACGAAAACAATATGAAAGTCAGTTACAGCTGTTCAAGTAACATGGCTAAAATAATATATTTAAAAGCAGTAAAAAAAATTAAATAATATATTTAAAAGCAGTAAAAGTAAAGCCAATAATAACAAAAAATGCAATTGTCAGAATAAAGAATACTGTCCATTCTAGGGCAAATGCTTAACAATAAATGTAGTCTATAGAGCGAAGAAAAATTTTACATTCAGACTAAAGATGGGAAGTGGAAAATGTGATATTGGCAGAGGAAAGAAAAGGATAAGCCTGACAACATAGTTGAGTGGGAGATTTTGAGTACCAAGTGCGTGTATGGTGGTAAGGGTAATAGATGTAACTTGTGTATGGGTGAAAAGCTGATCTTGCAAGTCCTGAGTAATGATAGAATGCTCAATAAGAGGCAAGAGCTCATGACCATTGTATTTAAGGCCACTACCCACCTACCTTGATTCTTTAATCCAGGCCTCCTGACTAGAATCCCTTATATGGTAATGATATGCCCATGTTGAGTACAATCTCTTTTCCTGCTCACCTTGCTTTGCAAAATATACAATTATAGAATTGAGTTTCCTGTCCTTTTTAACTGCATGACACTTGTGTGATCACCAACAAATAAACAGCACGTACACATGAAACTTTAAGTTGTGAAATTTAAGTACCACTTTTTTATATATTGTATTTTTTAATCAATATCTTTTTTATATAAAATATAAAAATGAAAATAAAATTTGTCGCTTAGCTGATTCATGTGGGTGTGGCTGAAATACCCCTCATATATACCTCACAGAAATACCCCCCACATAATAAGATGTTAGTGATAATGGTCTTCATCAAGCTAATATCTTACCATTATGTAGGAGGTATTTCTGTCACAACCTGTATATATTTTCTTAGTTTATTTTTTAATAATTACTTTTTAATATATATATAAGAAATATAGTTTTAAGGTGTGTTATATTTATGGGATAAAGTACTCAATATCAGAGATAGAGCATATGTAAATATAAATATAAAAGTGAACACTCAGAAGTGACAGATTGTTTCATGCTAGATGCAGTCCTTAGATCACCTGGTGATTGCATCTAGCATGAAACAGCCTGTTGCTTCTGAGTGTTGACTTCAATGTTCACTTATATATATGACCCGGGGTGGTAGCACCTGTTAGGGTCCCAGCTATGAGCAAATAGTTAACTATTACCAGCAATATTTTTTTGAAACAAATTATTACCAGCAATACAATTTTGAAGGAAAGAAATTACCAGAAACAGATTTTTGACAAAAAAAATATTACCAGCAATAAAAAAATTTGTCGGCATTAAATAACCCATTGAAGTTGATACACTGTAAAACAAAATAAACCAAACCAATCTAAACCAAAGAATACATATTCTATTCATACGAATCTATCCTAAAAATATTGTCGGCATTAAATATCCCATTGAGGTTGATATGCCGTAAAACAAAATAAACTAAACCAAACCAATAAAAAGTGCATGAATTATTATTTACATTTTAATATAAAAATCATGAAAATGAGAAAATGGGCAGAAAATTACTGATACCTCATGATAAGTGAACCAAACAATTACAAAATATTTGTCTATGAAACTCTGGAGTTGGGCTAATGAATATCATATCAATCAGCTGTCAAATTTTATATTTGTATCAATCATATATATGTATGTATATATATATATATAATCCCAAAATAATTCAATTGAGCTCTCGGAGAGGAAGGGATGATTTTATAAACAGTGGCTGCCGCTGCTAATGCAATGCTCTTCTACTCAAATCGAGCTCTTCAAGCTACTGGCATTTTTCACAGAGTAAAAACATTAAAATTTCCCTTCCGCTTCGCCATGTGATGATAGCTTGGGGGTAGAATGTCTGACTGATGCCAAATCAGTCTGGTTTCGATCCCAGCTTGAACCAATCAGATGTCTAATCACACTGATGAGCTGTGATACAGTGAAACAGTCTTTCTGTGGATATATATATATATATATATATATATATATATATATATATATATATATATACATTTATTTAATCAAAACATTTTTTTATTATTTATCTATTTCCATAATCTTTTTATTTTTTGACAATTTATTTTTCTCATAAGTAAATATGTTGCTTTGCTGTTTTATCATTATCACAATTAGTATCAGTTGGTTATTACCACTCTGTTACCAGTAGGTTATATAAATACTGATATATTACAGCAGTTAATTTTGAATAATTTGTGCCTGACAGTTGCAACATGTATGAAAGTTAGAATTGAATTGAATGGTGAACAAATGTACAGTTATTCTTAGTATATATATATATATATATATATAATCAAGTATAGGATTGGTGTATATGGAATAAATTCTAATAACCAACAATTTACAAGGGATGGTTAATTAATTTGAACCATTTAAAACCTTTATTCTACAATCTACATTCAACATCATCACTTGATAAGACACCAGAGGTGTTGAAACAAAATCGCTATTTTTGTAGTGATTTTATAACATATTTGTGTTATAATTTTTAAATAAATAATTATATATAATATATATATATATATGTATGTATGTATTAGGAAAATGAATGACTGGAAATATTTTTTCATGTGATACATTTTGTCCTTTCAGACTTCATCAGACTAATGTGATATTTAAGTCAATGTGATTACACATGCACAAGAAGGAGACTGACATTCTTTTTTAAGTTTCTTAGATATGTAGTCCAATATTACATTTTGGGATTAAAATTTCAATTTTGAACAGAATTATTTTAATGAAAAAATAAACTCAATTTCTTAGACGACTGCAAAAGAATCTCAGAGCAATCTTTTGGGTAAGAAAGATAAACATTTTTGGGGGGATGGAATTATGAAGTTGTGAAAAAAATGACAGAAGAAAGAATGTTGTTCAATGTCAAAAAAAAGGACAAACCCTTAATAATTTTCAGTCTTCATCTTCCCATTTAATTCCCTATCATCATTGACTGAAATAAATCTGTACATAATATCATAACAATCGATGTAGGAAATGGCCAACATGCTGAAAATATCCAAATCAAAAGATCAAAATCATTTGTATCAGTTATGTTAGACATTTTGTTGTATGGCTTCCACATGAATTCAAAAAGAAAAACTGCTGGAACATATTTCTATATATGATTTAGTATTTAAATTTATTAAAAACTTCTATATTTTAAACAAGTTGTAATGGGCAAAAAAATCATAGATCAAGAAAAATGAACCTATTTATCTATCCAGTTTATTCATATCTATTTCAATCTATTCATATCTCAGTCTATTCATATCTATCTGTGGGTCTAAGTCTATTCTTATCTAAGCTTGTTCCCATCTATTTATATAATTTGAGAGGATTGTTGTGTTTTTTTAACTAATTTGAATTAATGACTTATAAGAGAATATATTTGTTCAAAATGTGTAAAAATAGATAAATTGTTTAAATTTATTTTCAAAGGATAGTTGACTAATTATGACATCTACAGTTGAAAGATTGGATAATTTTAAAGGGAGAATAAAATTTAAGTACTACAGAAACAATCTTATTTTTTTAGCATTTTCTTGTAAAATTCTTGAAAGTGATAGACATATAATGATTTTGGTGTGTCTGCTCTAACACAATTGTTAAGTAGTTCAACTTGCTGAGCAATGACTAAATGAGTGAGTCCCTGTCTATTCTTCAGTGCCATGGCCTTTTGTGTCAAGGTTGGTAAATATTAATTATTTGGTGTATCATTGCATTAATTTATCTTTTACAAATAGATATTTAATATGTTTAACATAGTCTGGCACAAGGCAACAAGTACAGAGAAACATAGTTATGGTCTAACTCAATTTAATTACTTGTTTTATGAGTATGACCAGGGAAATAATTTTTAGCAAAATAAATCGGTAAATTTCAAACACTTAAATGAAATGTGTAAGCCAAGGGAGGTAACTTTAAGAGAATAATCTCCCTTCGTTTACACTATGCGAGGCAAGAAACTATGAAAAGAGTACTGAAATGTTATGTTAATGGTAATATTCGCTGTTTCCTACAATGAAACATTTAGCATTCATTGACTGAGCAGCCAGTACTGTTGTAGGTTGACATTTATAAAATCTTTCTCTTAAAACACTTTTTTATGAAAACTGGTTTCTCAAGTCCTGTGGCTGTTATCACTCTTTGCAGTATTGATAAGGGTTGCCTTCCGAACGTTCTATTTTAAGTGGTGTGGAATGTTAACATCTTGATTATGTCATTATTTTCTCTTTGAGTTACATATGCTATCCATTTTAGTTGTTGCTGCAGTTGGTAGTCCTCTAGTGATGTGTTTTCCGTTATTTGGTATAGTTCTTTGTGATTCTGTAGTGCCAGTCCAATGATCAAAGAAGGATTGTCTTTGCCAAGTCCCTCAGGCTTTATTTGCTCAAAGACTTTTTTAACTATTGATCTTAAGAAGCGATTGTATACAGCTGACAGTTTAGATATTTTTGAACAGGTTTGGCACCGTGCATGGCATCCATATGAAATTTCAATCAGTTTTCCTATAAAGTAGTGAATGCTAGACAATCTCATCATATGAAAAAAAAAAAAACTTGAAGTAACATTGCAATTGGGTTCTACAAAAGGATGCTGAGAATACTATAGACTAAACATTTGATCTACAAGGAAGTTTTAGAGTAAAGGGAAAGCAAAAAGACACTTATGCTTAACATCAGAAAGAAACAGTTGAAATTTTCATAAGCATATAACGAAGAAGGAGTGCTTGGAAAATTTAACACTTGTTGGACATATTTAAAGCAAGAGAAGCAAAGGAAAACAACACATAACCTACCTCACAAGCTTGTGTAAATGGATGGCAGGACAGGGTTTTGGAGAGAGAACAAAAAGATAAAATTTACTGAGAGTTACAAAGGACAGGAAATTATGGAGAGCCATGACTGTCAAGGAACACATTACATAGAAGAAGAGACAATTGGAATCATTCCTCAGAACAGTTTCTTTTTTACTATTGTTCATCATACAAAGCACAAGTGCCACTCAAGGTAGAGGGTTACTTATTAAAGATGTTGTAAAGGCATATAGAGAGGGAGCAAAGGTTGCATATTATGAAGATATGTAGGTAGATGACAGATGACCCTCGACTTGAAGTTGTTAAGATTGTAGTGACCAGGGAAGCATTCCATGATTACTAATGTTCTAAAGAGAGATGACATATGGATGAAGAAGAAGAGACAATTGCAATCTTTCCTCAGCACATTTTTTCTTTTTTTACTATTCAACATAAGGCCCAAGTGCCACTCATGGTAGAGGATTACTGAATGAGGTGTTGTAAGGGTGTATAGGGAGGGAGCAAAGGTTGCATATTATGAAGATATGTAGAGTAGATAACAGTTGACCTTGATTTGAAGATGTTAAGAGTGTAGTGATCAGGAAAGCATCCTCTTGGGAGTTTGTTCCATATTGCAACAGTTCTGGGGAAGAAGCTGAATGAAACCTACTCCTCATCAATGGAATATGAAGGGAATTATGATGAGTTGATTCAGTGTACGTGATATTTGCAGGTCCTAGCTGTGAAGGTTCAAGACTAGTGGAACAAAGGGATATAGTTTGCTTGAACCACTGCCATGAAGTTAGCAGGAGAACCATGAGAGGCTAGCAATATTTCATCTGGGGCAAAGGTGCTGAAGTATAGAAAAAAATTATCACCCACAAGGTCAAGCAAATGCTTTTGTGGTCAGTCAAAGGCTGGAAAGTGAAGATTGAGCACCTCCAGCCCAGGTGGCAGCAATGCTTCATTTTGGTCTGATCTGGTTCTTGTAGAGAATAGAGGATAATAGACGGAATCAGGTACTTTCTGGAACTGTACAGAGAGCTGACCATTTTTGCATTGTCTTTAGCAATGGATTGTATGTACGAGCCACTTGAGGTCTGGTGTGAGCTTGAGTCCCAGTAGATTCTCCAGGCAGGGAGCCTCATTGAGAGTACAATTGTTCATCCTGTCTAGAGAAAATGCATGATTTGCTCTGTAATGATGAAATATTACTAGTTTGCTTTTTGGAGGTCCCTGCGATTAGCAACATGCAGACGCTTGGTGATGTTTAGTGATGTCTGGAGACAACTATTGATTGTATGCTCCTAGGTCCGCGTGGGGGGGGGTGCTATAGGGCCTAGGACAGAGAAATGTAAGAAAGGAAGACATTTCAAATATGTGTTGTGGGTGTTAGTAATGTTGGTGTTTGTTGAAAAATAACACTTGTCTCCTGAAATACCCACAACAAAAATGGCGGACTCAATATGGGAGTCCACATGAATAAATGCAAAGAAACCACAAGAACAAACAAATGATAATGTATTAACAAGAAAGGTATACAAATAACAAAGACAATGATATGTGTAACAAAAGAATGTGAAAACCTTTTTGATCCAAAGGATGTGAAGTGAGTAAAATGTGCATATGTACGTGTGTTGTGTGTATGTCATTTGTTCATGTGTTTCCCAATGGAAATGTATTTTCTCGCGAGAGACTTACATGTTGACATGTAAGTGGAAACAATAAGAAGAGGCTACAAAAAAATTATTGAAGAATATTTATAGTCCAGAGAGCGTCCCCTAGTAACGGTTTCAGGAACATCGGTGGAGTTAACCCCATATATGTAAAAACATGAAACCTGAAATAAACACTTTATTCAAATTAAATATAAACTAAATTTTTATTTCACTCTTTGATTGGATGCCCTCCCAATATGGATGCCCAGGTTCATTGCAGCCTCTGTCACTCCTTTTGCATGCTACTGCCTCAGACCTATCTTCTCAACTGAAATTTCCCAGTGATCTAAAAGAGATTTTTATAAAAGGAATTTTTTTAAAACCTAATTTGCATTTAAATCTGTGGGGAACTATACATTTAAACATTGTTATATCTTTTTATCTATATAAGAAAAAAAAAAAACCTCTTGATCAAGTTATTGGACATGATCTAGATTTTCAGTTAAAGATTATGTTGTTGTATGGATCAGTTATAACAAATTTAGGATAGGAAATACAGAAATTAAACAAGATAAGTTGTGTTAGGGATACTTTTAGGAAAAAATGGTAAGATTCTACAAAACTAAAATATTAACCTAAGTTCTCAAGTCATATTGTTAAATAGCCTTGTCAGATTGAAATTTTCTGTCCTGCATGGCATCCAGTCTGTTAAGAAATGTCTAAACTATACTCTGTATTAGGGGTGGGCAAACTTTTTGGCTCAGGGGCCACATTGACTTTTAAAAATTGACAGATGATTTGGGCCATCATCCAATGCATACATATCAAACATAAACAGAAAAAAGCATTACAATGTTAATACTTACATTCACTTTTAGTGGGAACAGTGTTGTTGAACACCCTTTTTTGCCAATGCATTGAAGTCTGGTGTTTTACTGTGGTAAGTCTCAGAACAGATCTGAGGTGCTCATCACTCAGTTGGGATCTATGGGTGTTTTGTTGGTGTTCATAATACTAAAAGTCTGTTCACATACATAAGTGGCACTTGGAAATAAGGTGAATGTATCACCTAGTGGGATGCCAAGCATTATAGGACAAGGTCAAATGAATGCAGTCATAATTCTGTCAATATTCCAATATATCTTTTCATTTGTCGGACCTTTACTTTTTAAAAAAACATTCATATCTGTGATTGGCAACATTTTTGTTAAAGTTGTTGCCCCTTAAATATTTAACAGTGCATCTATATACAAAGGATTTTTTTCAGGTCAATGAGCTTTTTTAATCTTTTAAAATTGATTTTCAGAAAAACAAGGAAAACATTAAATTTAATATAATACTTTTTTTTTTCAGTTATTTCAAAGAAATTGCCACTCAAGGAATTGGGAGTGACAAAATAGACTTTGGGAAAAGAAAATTCTGAAACAAGGGATAAAATCTGTTCAAAAGATGGGAACATTGCCAAATAGCTAAATACTATTTCTATTAATGATATAATCAGTTGAAGACTTTCTATATTATCTTAAACAAAGTTAGAAAACAACTCCTATAAAATGGATAGACACATTTTTCCTGAAAAACTGTTCTAAGAGGATTTTTTTTCAAAAATTATGGTTATTAATGAATTCAAATGTTTTCTCTATGAAACAATTAATTCATTACTATTAGCACATATGTATATTAGCCAAATAAGTAGTACCTCACAAAGGCCCATTAAGTATATAATTCCATTTGAAATCTGACAGATGAAACAAAATGAAACAAAACAAGGAGATTGAATACAAAATTTATTTCAATAAACCACTACTTAGTTTCATGTCCAATGAAATGTTGAAGGGATTCGAGTCCAAGCCAGTGCTGGGTTAACGGATTCATGTCTGGTGTTTGGTCAAATCTGATCCATAAAAATTTGTAATTGTAGCTTTAATGTCTATCTTTCATTTGTTTAACTCCTGTTATTTCATTTGGGAAATTAAGCCTGGAACAAGATGCAACAATTCATATCTGTGATTGTGAGAAGATGTTGCAACATGGGTTAGATTTGTTAAAGTTGTTAAGAGTCCAAATATTTAACAAGAATGCATGAAGGAACCTAAGGATATTATATTGTCATTGCCAAACTCAATATGTAAAATCCCTTTTTTAATCTTTAACTGAATATTTAAATTTAAAAAACAATTTATGAAAAGGGGAACAATAGGAAAATCTATTAAATTTTCATATCATTACATTTTTCATCATCAAAAACTGGTTTTATTATTTCATCCCAAGCAAGGTGTAATAATGCCACTAAGACACAAGGAATTACTGGGAGTGAAAAAAAGACTTTAGGAAAAAGATTAAAGTGTAACATAGGTTCACAGAAAAAACTAAAAAACAAGGGATGAAAAAATTAATTTGCTTCTGTTCAAAAGAAAGGGTTGAAATCTGCCTTGAGTGTGAACCAGGCAGATATCATATATTGCCTATCATTCCTATTTCTATTTAGATTTTAATGATATAAAAAATCAAGCAAATAAAATTATTCAAATATAAAATTTTATTAAAAATATATTATCTTAAACAAAAGGTTACTAGGTTTGTTCCTTTAAACTTGTTTTAAAAGAAGTGTTTAAAAACTAAAAATGTTTTTCAATATAAGAAAATTGAGGAATCAGAGAGCCAATTCAAATTCCATTTGATCCATTACAAGCTTACTTTGGACATGAGGTGTCTATTTTCCTGTAACAAAAAACTGTTTTAAGATGGAAACTGGTCTACTGCATTTTTTTTCAAGTAATGCTCATGGTTCATATTGAAAATGAATACCAAATGTTTTTCTAAATATAAGGAAAGCCAAATTAAAATCTCTAATAAATTTATCTATTTGTTCATCAAGATTTCTAAAAAACAGAATGGGACCCTAAAAAAGTTGATAAAAGGCAGATGGTTTTTGATAAGATTTGATTTTCAAAAGAGATCCATTGTTTTTTTTTTTTCCAATGAGGAAGGTAATTTTTATGATGTCATACTGAGACTAGATCTGGAGAGGCCCATTAAGAAATGTATATAAATGAATGGACTAAGGCTGCTTGTGATAATAAATCTATAACAGATGAAACAAAAAGAAACAACAAAAGGAAAAGATTCTTAAAATTGGAGGTTTCAACCCTAATTTCAAACTTTTATGTAAAAAAAAAACAATTTATTTCAATGTTGTAGTTCATTTTAAAAACTGAGCTATTAAAATTATAGTTTTTTGGCCAACTGTCTCAAAATATTTTCAATGAAAATGAAAATTTTGTTGAATCAGCTTTTATGGGCATGTCGAAGTCAAAGGAAAATTTTGCAAACTTATTAGCCAGTGCTGGGTTGTTGGTTTCACATCAGAGTTTTGAGTTCCTGCTACAATATTGGTAAGAGAGGTTGCTCTCCCTATCTTTTTTAAAGAAGGAAAAAACTATTGTGTAATAAGAAATGAATTGCTATATAATTTTGCATTGAAATTTTCTTTGCACTTTTTCTTTGCAATTTTAACCAAATAGTGATCAACAAATTATATTTTTATATTTTATGTTGTGGGTCAGTCTATCCAGTTTTATGTGGAAAAATAAAATCCGAGTGCTATAAATTACCATACAAAATTATATGTGAATGGGATCTTTACAGAAAAGGAAAAAAAAACAAGCTAAAAAAACATTAACATTTATACAGTAGATACATATATTTACATGTTGACAATGAATGTTCTTTGTTGTGGTGAAGAATGACCAATAGCCACAACCAAAGTTAGGGGCCATGAAAAGTTCAAATGTTATTTTGTAGCTGTGAGTCTTTCAAAGTAATATGTATGCCAATATGTCAAACACCATTAGAAATTTTCATTCAAAGTTGATTTAGAATCTGTTTAGATTCAAAACCAACTTAACAAAAAGACTTAGATAGGTGATTGTACAAGAACCAGTGTTTCAATGTGGATATGGCCATAAGCTAGATGTACAGTGGTAGAATTCTACATTAGTATCAGTGTTGTCCATCAGTGTTTATAATCATTTGGGTATATTCTTGTCTTCATTATTTCCTCTACCTTTTGCACATTTTCTTTCAATCTGAATGTTGAAGGGTGACTGCTTTTGTGGGGATCTACCACAGATCCTATACTCAGCTAAGAATGAAAATTTCTGATGGTTTTGACATCTACTGAAACACAAGGTCCATGAACACTGTGCCATCATCTCTGTGCCTGTACCACAGACTGCCACATCTCATAATGGGATGATAGCTGATCATGCTCATGCAGTCTCAAGCCTTGTGCCATTCTAGGCTACACTCTGAAATAAAAACAGAAATTAGCAATGAAATTCTACCATTTTAGGGGTCACAATATATTTTGTTTCATGCAAATGTGGGGATATTAGCAGAAGTTATAAGCAATTTTCTACAGTGCTTTCCACCCACCATATATATATATATATATATATATATATATATATATATATATATATATACTTTATAATCTTTATAATCCCTATCGGGGAAGCATTTAAGCTAGCTTTTGTGGAGGGCTCTTGATTGGGCCTTCATCACAATAGGTAGAGAGGGGTAGATGCAATAGGCAACAATAAACTACAGAAGAACTCAAAATTGATCACTGTATTTAAGTATTGCATTAATATTTAAGCTTATCTTTTAAAAATTCAACAATTTTTCTGCTGCTACTTAATTTAAGGACAATTTTATGTACATAGGGCCTTCCTTTCTATAAAAACAATTATTTTTATTTCATGGGTGACTTTTGCTGGATTTCGCAATTAATGCTGATTATTCCCAAATTTATTTCTGAGTTATTAAAATTGTCATCGTACAAAAAAATCTGTCACAAAAAAATCACATAAAAAAAAAGAAAGGAAAACAAACCACCAAAAACAATCATAGTAATGAAAAATTGGGAATCCATAATTTCAAGATTGCAGGTCTGGATCTGGCCTGGAATATTTTTAATTTGTTCATGGAGTCAGCCCGATTCAAAAATGGTATGCTATGTTGGGCCATGGCCTCTAGGAATAAATTTGAAAAAGTGTAACACACTGACATTCACATTTATTATATAGACAAAAGAAGTTGAGATATTTAAAAGTTAGAGAGTTGTGTCTCTTTAATTGAAAAACGTGTGACAAACTGACACTCGCATTTATTGCGTGTATGTGTGTACATATATATATATATATATATATATATATCATACTAGCAGCATGGCCCAGCGTTGCCCATGCTTGATTCAAAAATCGTACAACATACAGCAATCGTTATCACTTGACTTAAAATATTTTTGCCTTTCCTTGTCTTTAAAGGAGTGCCCTTTGCCGTGCTGATGTTGTTACATGCCTTACTTCTTGCCTATCTCACACTGTGATTTTTTTCTAAGCTCTATACTAAACATTAAATCTGTTACGAAAAAAGAACTAAACAAAATGAACACAAAACGATCAGCTGTAAAAAAAGGACTCGTAACTGGAAAAACCGAATGAAAAAAGAATGTTAACAACAAATACTTTTTCACACCCAACCCAGTTCTGCGGAATCAGAATCATCATTGAGTTTAAGCAAGCGAATGAGCCAATTGGAGTAAAGTGCCATGCAGATTTAAATTTTTCCCACTTGTGACGAATGCAGCTATCGATTTTTTTTGCATGCTAGCATGCTAGTTAACATTCATGTCAGTCAGCTGTTGGCTCTCACGCTGGCCAATAGAATCTTCCTGCCTATTCGTGGCAGCCAGCTATAGGCTCTCACTCTGGCCAGTAGAAAATGGCTGCAAAGTACATGAAAACTGCTGTAGAAGCATGAAAAAATCGATTAGTTCCACTATCGATGGGAGATGGGAAATGCAATGTTGGTCTTGGCCTTCCCGCTAACTTGGAACATGTGCATGTAAATTTTGGCATAAATCCATTGAAAATTGTGGCCATGCAATCGTTACACACACACACACACACACACACACACACAGACATCCTGCCTTTTATAGATAGAGATAAAATGATAAAATAAAATAAAGAACAAAGTAGGAAATGAATCTCAATCTAACATGTTTCACCTTTATTAAGGCTTCATCAGAGATTGAGAATAGAAATGAAAAAGGCAAAGCTTAGCTAATTGATGTTATATCTAGCACCTCTACTCCAGAGTTTCATAAACAAACCTTTGTGCAATTGTGCAGTCCACTCATCATGAGATATCAGCAAATGTTTGTCATTTTTCTTGTTTTCATTTTTATATTAAGTTAACTAAAATAATTTATGTGCGAATTTTATTGGTGTTAATTATTTGTGTGTGTGTTTACACACATGTGTATGTATGCCTGTATGTGTGCATATGTGTAGGAGTTATAGTTACACACACACACACACACACACACACACATATATATGATAGAAATATAGTTTTATGGTGTGCTATATTTATGGGTTAAAGTGCTCAATATCAGGGATAGAGTGTATGTAAATATAAAGTTGGACATTGAAGTTAACACCCAATGGTCTGTGTTGACCTCAATGTCCAGCCTTTTTTATATTATATATATATATATATATTTTATATATATTATTATATATATATATATATATATATATATATATATATATATATATATATATAGATGTTACTCCCAAAATATAGTTCAGCTTAACTGAATCTTAACTGTTATTGCTTATTATGATTTTCTCCAAGTTGATTTAAAAGTTGGAGAACTGAGTAGCTTAAAAAGAAAGGAAAGAAAAAGCTAAAAAAAAAAACAAACTGTTTTTGTCATCTTGGCTTGTTGAGATAAGATTACCAAGGAAGTGCACCAACACTAAATGATGGACTTGGTCTGTGTCTATTTTAAACAACTAACAAAGGCAGGATAGGAATCTGTGACAGATGAACAGCCCATCCCCATCTGTGGAGAATAGGCCAATAACAAATTTTAAAGCTCTTTAAACATTTTTTCCTTTGTCACTTTCCCACTGCCATAAGGTTGCCTCTCTGTGTCTTTTTTTATAAATACTTTAATGGTAATTGTTTGGATGAGTCCTTTGCTATGGTACCTAGACTTTTTGAATTTAAGTGCAGTGCTAGAGTGGCATTGAGATCTCATCAATTTACAGTTGAGCTGGCTAAATGTAGCTGTAAATTCTATGCTAACAGTTTCTTTTCTTGCACTTCTCGCTTGTGGACCTCCCTTCCAGCTTCATGCTTTCCAGCCAATTTTAATCTGCAAAAATTTAAATGCAATGTCAATCACTATCTACTGTCCTCCTGATTACTCTTTCCTTTCCCTGCTTTTTATTAATGTTTCTGCTCCTAATTCTTCCACACACTGTAACCCTTTGTGTCTTAGAGGCTTTACTGCCTTAAATGAAGTGATACTGATTAAAAAATATCTTTGCACATGATTGTGCTATGAATCTGAAAGAGAATCAGAAAGAAAATTCAATTATTTTCTCTATGAATTTCTGGGACAAGGATTTTTTGTTAACAGCATGCAAGGCCCAAGAGCCAGTCAAGGTAGAGGGTTATTATGTGGTGTTATTTAAGTGATAATAAAGCTGATTTTTTTTTTGTGGAGGGACACTAAGCAGTGGGTGACAGGACACCATCTAAAACATCTGAAAACCTGACCTAGCATAAACTCAAAAGAAATCCACTCCTCAATGAAGTCTAGACATCTAAATTGTTGTTTTCATGACAGAATTAAGTCTCATTTTCCCCTTGACTATTGAACAAAAATAGTTGTTTTCACAATAGAGAACAAGTAGTTCGAAAAACTACACTCTATGTTGAAGACTCTGAACACAGAAAGCACGAATGGATTCTGTCACGAACTTCGAGAACTCACATCAAGTCACAAGAATTATTAAGAATATTCACATTTTATACCTTCAATGTAAATATACCCTTTTAACTGGGTTCGACCGCACTGAGACACTTTTATTGTACCTTCTTCCTTGTAATTTGCATTGTTTTGAATATGCAGACATTTTTCTTGTGATATTTTATGTTCTTTGATTGATTTTGACTGTAAACTTGATCATTTTCCCACAACTACCATTGAGCCATATTTTAGAAAATATAAGTTACTTGTTCAGGAATTTATTACACCTTTCCAGGTGCATAAACTATCAAATTTTTGCATCCCAAATATTGAATAAAATTTTCCTGGTTTTATATCTCACTGAGTATTTTTCATCACTTTTTTTTTGTGTGCCTTGTTGTTGCTTGATCTCCACTCTCCCCAATCACTGAACCCTCAAAACTGTACATTAATAGCTTTTCTTTTTTTCCCTTATTTATTTTTTTCATAATAACAACCAAGATAAGGACAACAGTCCAAATAAATCAGTGTATAATGATCAAATACTAACAAATATTAACAATTATACATGTTGTGTTCTAGAATCTTGAATTTTCATAATTTTTTATATAGGTTAATATGGATATTTACCTCTTCTTGTAGAGTTTTATGACTCATTGGAGAAAAAACAAAACTAAAAACCAAAAAAAAAAACAGGTTGCGTGTTCCATGTTTGGAATCATGTATCGGTTATCAAAACTTGATTTTTGTATGGGTATTTTTGTGTATGGGTCATATAAATGGCTGTTTGTTTGTTTCCAAGTACTCCTGTCTGTTTGGGTGGCTATCTCATCTCTTTTGTAGATGCTTGTTTGGGCATATTTATGTTTCTTCAATTTCCACTGAGCAGATCTTAGTTACGGTTTCTAACAGAGAGCTCACAAACTGGGGTATCACTAGTTGAACAAGACCAGTACACATGAACCCTAAGTCAAGATTTGTGACATTGCTAGTATAACCATCAATGGCTTCCAGACAGTTTTGTCTACCCTATTTCATTCACAAGGCTTGGGTCAACCAGTGGTGTGGTTTATAAGCACTTCCTAACACTACCACAGGCTGGGATCCCCTCCCCAGACCAGTATTATCAAAAGGTCATCTTGACAAATTAACCATGGTGAGATTTGAACCAAGACCTGATGGTTGGGAGGTTAATGTTCTAACTACTTAATCATACTTCCATATAAGTGACTGGTGGTCAGGATATTCTCCCAATAAGCTTCAAGATTCTTCTTGTAGCTGTTAAATTCCTACGGGGTTCACCTTTTTCACTCTGGACATCTTCACTCCAAGATATTTATTTTATTTTTTATTTATTTATTTTTCTTTTCACTCTCTCTGGCCTATGTATAGTTATTTTCCAAGCATACCTTAGATGTGGCACAAGGCCGAAAGTATGGGGCATCTAGTGAGGATCAAACTCACTTTTCAGCTGTAACTGATTTAGCGAGACAAGCTTGCTAACCATTACACCACGCCGAGGTGCCCTCTCTGGCCTATGTATATACATGAGGCTAGCTCAATGATTGGCTAATAATAATAATAATAATTATTATTATTATAAGCATTATAACTATTCTTATGCAAATAACTTAACAGTGCTACCTGTGTATATCTACCTTTTCCAAACTGCCATTTTGCCAAGGGGAATTAACTCAACAGTTAATATATTAATGGCTGGCCATTCATATTCAAGGATACCTGTCTACTATGGTGACTAGCTAATCCTTATTCCAGACACTTACTCAGGTGCATATTGTGTTTGTTCAACATCCACAGAGCCCACCTGTGGTTTATACTGCAACTATGCTTAGCAGGCCTTAGTTACAGTTTCTGGGAGAGAAGTGTATTATATAGCATGATCAACAATCTAAACAATGCCAGCATGCATGATGACTTGTGACTTTGTGTTAGTCACAGCCATCAATGGCCTCCAAGGGCTCTATCTACCCATTTCAGGCACTTTCCAAAGGAGCTGCATATTAGGATTGCATCCCCTGGACTGATAACATCAAGAAGTCACTTTCCTAACAAATCAACCATATTGAGATTCAAACCCAGGTCTCATGGCCAGAAAGTGAACATTCTGTGGCAGAGAGCAATGATCACCCTTGAAATGTTAATAATTATAGTAATATAGAATTTTGTTTATAGATAGAAAAATAATCTGTGGTGAAGTTTGTGCCCAGAGAATCTGTGCTTCGTCGGAATTATTAATATAAAATGTCAAAACAATAGTGTTTATATGAACTATGGAATACCACTTGAGAAGACGAAACTGTTCATTTAATCATGAAGGGAGAGAGTCAGTAATCAGGTTTGTATTCTAAGTTTACCAACAGCTTGGGTTTTCATCACTACTGCCGTGTTTATTTAAGCGTGTGTTTGTGTAAAAACAGTCAAAGTTGAAGTTGGAATTGGAGGTGGGTGAAGTGAGTTGACAAGCAGTCAACCAGAGAGAGAGAGAGAGAGAAAGAGAGAGGGGGATAGATAGGCAGTGAGAGTGAAAACATCTGCTTGTGTTGTCATAAGGGAGGAAGTGAACTCAAGTTATCTGCAATATTGGCACAATACTGCCAGTGAACCCTCTTATATCCTGATAGTGAAATAATTACGGCAACTACTAAGAACAAAAAGTGTGAACATGAAAACTACTTCTCTCCTTCAGAATTATTTGCAATATTTGTTTTTTTTTTTTTTCTGGACTTTATTTCATATACACTACTTTCTTGTAAAAGAAGCATTATTCTTTTTGTACCAATTTCTTCCTTATATACATATACCTAAATTTTTCTTTGGACTTGAATCAACTTGTTCATATTTGATTTTTCTGCTTAGCCCAATTCTCACCCTAAGGAACTAGCAGGAAGACCAGCTGAGAATCTTTCAGGATCTACAATTTGCTAATTGCTCTCCAGGATCAAAAAAATCACAACGTGGCTGCAAAGTGGAATCAAATCGACATTTTGAACCGAAGACTTTGATTGAACCTGTAATAGACAGGACAGGGCCAGTGGCTGGTCTTGTAGAATACATCGATCCAGTGGGGTCAGGATAGATGTTACATAACCACTCAGCCACATGCCCATATTCAACAGCAGCTAGAATAAAAAAAAGCATTGAAAAAGTTCACTTGAATTTTTTTTAACATTATTTTTATGTAGTTTGAGCACAAACTGATATTTACTTCTTCCTAGAGAATTTGACAGCAAAGTCATTGGTAAAGAAACAAAGTGCATGTTTCATATTTGGAACTAAGCATAGGTTGTCAATGCTTGATTTTTTTTTTTTTTTACAAAAAGATGGGACATTTAAAAGGTTATTTGCTAATTTCTGAGCATTCCCATCTTTGAGCAGGCCAATTTGTATTTCTTCAACACTCACAGAAACAGCTTGTGGTTTGTCAGCATAGAAGTTGATATGCTGCTAAGCAAAACCAACCAAGCAAATTGTGGTTTATACTGCAGATCTACAGAGCAGACTTTAGTTACAGTTTCTGTGTAAAAGAGCACATAATCTGGAATGATTAGTAACTGACTTGCCAGTATGCTCAAACCTTCAGTCAAATTATTATTAAGCAGTCACTTCCTTAAGAAATCAACCATAAGATTTGAACCTGATTTGATTTGTTTGTTTCATGGCATATCAACTCCTAATGGGTCATTTAATACTGAAATTTAATTTTCTTGGGAGCTTGGAAGTAATAAAAATATGTCATTTTGCCTTCACAGTAGATGATACTTAGCTTTTGTGCATATACATATTTGTGTGGACATAATTACTAGAGATGATATGTGTATTTTATGTTGTAGTTTTGTTGAAGTTATATTTTGGAATACAGTTTGATTTCTTTAAGAAATTGTTGGATATTATATGGATTAATGTCATAAAAGGGTTCTTTCATGTTGATTAATGTATTGTTTGTAATTTTACTATAAATAGGTATTGTCAGTAATTTTTTGGTATAAAAATGTATTGCTGGTATTTTTACTATAAAATGTATTTTTATACTTTCATACTGTTTAGTTTTTGTTTGGTGGGGAGGTTCACTATTTGCTCATAGCTGGGACCCTAACAGGTACTACAACACTCCTCGAAACCTCCAAACTCCCAATCAAAGGCCTTGCTGCTAAATGTAGTTTATTGTCATACCCAAGATTATTGAACCTGGGTCTCATGATCAGAATGCTACTATTCTAACCACTTGATCATATTCTACATCTGTGACATTCTCATAATATGGCTGTAAGATTTTTCTTAGAAACATCATAAACAAAATGGAATTGGATGGAATTAAATTGTAAACCATAATTGTTCAGAAATTCTTTCACTTATTTATACAAATTATTCACGTTCAGACTATTATTCTCATCTTTCTTGTTAACACAATGTTTCAGCTGTTGCACCCTCCAGCCTTCATCAGGCATGTATCGATCAGGGTAACATACATGGAATTTTGAACTGAACCTCTTATTTAATCTTTATTAAACTCAACTCCATGCCCTGTTTCCACTGAGTCCAAGTACACACTGTCAGCCCAGGACTGAACTCACAATTACTGTATCACTAAATTCATGAACCAATGCTAGCATTGGACAATTCTCTGTGAAGAACTTGGAGCCTTAAACCTAACCAGCATGCTGATGAGTGCTGCCACATGTCATGCCAGTACCAAGACAAGTCTTGTTGTCATTTTTCTCTCTTTCTTTATTTGTCTATTGTTCTGTGGGACAATTCTCTGAAGAACTTGGAGCCTTAAACCTAACCTGCCTACTGATGAGTGCTGCTGCTGCTTATCATACTTGACTTCACTCACTGAAGTTTTTTCTCTTTTGTTACAGCTGCTGCTGTTGTCATTCATTTGTAGGTTAATCAGCTCGATATACACCTGATGAAGGCACAATGACCGAAACATTGTGGTAACAACACAAAGCTGAGGACAATAGTTTGAATGTAAATAATGATAACTCCTCATCGCAGAAATTCAGACAGGAATTCTTTCACTTGTTTAAAACTAGACTGAATTTTTTTAATATTTCTGATTGGGAATCAATAAAAGAATATTCATAATGTGTCGATTTGGTTTTATCATACAGCATCCTTTAGATTTATTTACAATGTCCTCATATTTGTTGTTATACATTTCAACCACTGAGCTCTCCAGCCTTCTTCAGGTATTTGCCAATCCAAGTTACCATCAGGGAATTTTGAACTGAACCCTTAGTTAATCTATAGGGGTAGACTCTTCTCATTCCACTGTCCATGTCGAGATGTATCATGCTTAAAGGATTAAAGCCTTGGTTTGTGAATTTGGTGGATAGTACTTGTGAGTTCAATCCCTGGGCTGAGTAGTACAGACTTAGACTCAGTGGGGAAACATAACTAGTAGTACTAAAGAAGAACAAAATGAGATATCCCTACAGTGGAATAAGAACAATCTACTGTAGATGAAATAAAGGGCTCAGTTCAAAATTCCCTGTAGGTTACCTAGATTGATAGACAACAGGGAAGACTAACGGGCACAATGGCTGAAACATTATGATAGTAATAAACATGGCAACATTAGTCTGACTCCTCATCCCTGAAATTCAAACAGAAATTACCTTTTACATTTGTAAAATATTTAAGTATATTCAACTGGCTTCTCCACCAAAGCTGGATGTGACACAAGGTCATTTTTAATGTGAGGGTCATCATACACATACTTATGTATATGTGCCAAGGACAACATTGATTTTTGCCCAGTCTCAGGGACCATTGATGTGCTGGCATCAGTATTCTATTGATCCAACATCTTTAGTGTGATGGGGAAGGTGCTGTTGCGGGGTTAAAATCCCCAGGGCTGAGCAACTTCTTCCACCCCAAAATGAGGAAAATCATAGCTCCACTTACAACATAGGGATGTTAACCATGCCCCAGTAACCATCATTGGATAATGGTTAACTTGTAGCGTCACCAATTGTAGAGGGTTTTGCGTGCGGGATTCAATTGCGGCGACACTACGTTTACATTAACCATACTTCCAACGTACAAGATTCAAGTAACAACAACAACAACAACAACTCCAATTTGTTAACCAACAAATATATATCAAAATAAAATACAACGAACATGAAATAATTTGTTATTCACAAAGTAGATTAAAGAGAAAGAAGTTGTTCCCCTTTATCTGTATATTGATTTGTAATCAACCGTTTGAAGAAAGTTCTTGTGTGAGATAAATGTTCTGAAATAATTGTTAGAACAAAGTTTGCACGTGAAGAATGAATAACACAAAGAATACAATTGTGTTGTGAATAAACTGGTTTGAATCAACAAAGTTCTGGTTGATTGTGCTTGGTGAAAGTTACAGAGAGAAAATGTAAATTTGTAGTTATGAAATTCTGTGTGTATGTGTGTTGAGCAAGATCGTGGATTTGTGTTGACGGCTGGAATCTTACAGGATCTTACTGGCGACTTACAAAAAGTTGCCCCTTTCAAGGAAAAAAGGTAGGCTGCCACGGAACTGCAGTAAAACTCGATCTTACATTAAAAAGATGTGATTGGTTAAGAATTAACCCATCATTACACTCGTACTAAACAGAATAGGTAAGTATGCCCAGAACCAAAAGATTAAAAGGGACGACTGCGATGGCATTTAATTGTCCTATACAAAGGTAGCAGTAATTTATTAGCCAATTGCAGGCGAATAAAATGTGGGCGTGGAAAACAGAAAATCGCTATAAACTCCATGAGCCATGTAAATATGTAAGGTACTGACTAAAGGAAGAATCTTTTTTTTTTAATAAATATTTTATTAGGTCAACCATCTTAATTAGCTATGTATTTTGAGTATTAATAAAAAAAATCATAAAAAAAAACGTAAAAATAATATTTTGATCCTGACAGAATTGTTTATTTTTCTGGCTTTCCATTTTAATTTAAATGGAAAAAAAAAATAGTAAATTTTGCTTCCTTATTTTTATTCAATAAAATTGCTTATTATCTTGGTCAACAACCGATAAGTAATTTTACTGAATTATTAAACGCGAAATAAATATATTTAAAAATGCAAACTGAATTTCAAAGAGTAACTAAAGACCCCACCCCAACAGCCAAAAAGAAAAAAAGAAAAGTTTTTTCATTTTCGAACGTATGTGACTAAAGGGAGTTAACTAGCAAAAGTGTTGTTATTTACAATCATGGCCGGCGATTTCTCCTCGTCGTTTGATTCCTTTTTTAGTTCTTGGTACCCGATCATTTTAGCCTTGATCGGGGGCTTTGGATTTGCTTTCAGGTAATTTGAGACACTTTATTTTAAAATATTGAAAAACCGGTGAGGATTGAGGTTTTAATATGTAATATTTGAAATGTTCTTTTCCATTAAAAATGTAATCTCTATTGTTTAAATTTTTGAAAATCAATATTTGTCTATCCCCCCCCCTGTTACTTCTACACAAAATACAAATAAATATATTTATTTAAATAGGGTGTTTGTAATCGATTTTTGTTTTTACTATATACAGCCCTAAATAGAATCACTGATTTTAAGTAGTTGTGAATAAATGCTCTTTGATGGAAATTTCTAATCAGCAGTTTTTAAAATAAATGGATAAACATTTAAACATGCACATAGCGATTTTCTTAATTTCATTTCATGCATTTAATGAGAAAAAAAAGTGATTTAAGTTTTTTTGAACGCAGTATGGTGGTTGGTAGCCGTTCGGGCGGGTCTGAGTATGACAAAACTTTTTGATCTATTCGGGTTTCCGCACACAACCATCTGTGAGGTTTACAGAGAATTGTCTGAAAAAAAGAAAAATCCAATGAGCAACAATACCGCGGGTAGAAATCCCTTGTTGGCAAAAGATTTCGGAGGAGAATGGCCAGAATGGTTCTATGATAGCAAGGCAATAATAATTCAATTTAACAGAACTACTCTTTACGACGGAAGTACAGAAGAAGACTAAGAGCATCTTTTTTTTTTTTAAACACAACACGTCGAACCTAGAAGATGGGTTACCGTAAAACCATGCCAGCCTTACTAGGATTCTGTTCATAATTTTGAAGGTTTTAAATTTATTGACTCCGTGTTAGAGTCAACGAGCTAAATTACTCCAAACAGCCACGGTTCCGATTTTCAAATAATTGAACTGGTTTTTTTTTTTTTTTTTTAAAAAAGAAGGGTAACAACACATTCAACAAATAATTTGTGTACTTACTAACTAAATGTTACAATTTTTACACAAATTAAATTTGTTGATTGAATGTGTTACTACACTTTACACACAAAAAAATCCTATGTACTTTACTTTATATAACATTGTAGGTGTAGGACCTAAGATTTTTTATATTGGTAGGTTTTTGTTAAAAGAAAAAAATAGTTCAAACAAATTTGAGGTCACAATTAATACGTTGGGCACACAACAGATAGACATGAGCAGAGTTTACAAAAAAAAAAAAACGAAAATTTTATTCTTAACACACACACAAAAAATGTTTTGTGTGCCAAATGATGGCCAAAAAATTATCAATGAAATGGAAATGTGTCTTTTTAGTTTTTAAAATTGACCACATGTCTCAATTTATTGTTATGGTGCACCTATCCACTGGTGGCCACATCAGTAGGACAACGAATCGTGTGACAAATAAAAAAATATTGGTAGATTGGTTCTTGGAACACAGCAATGAGTTTTTCTGTGTTAAAGCGGCCTCCACAGTCAATGGATCTCTAAGTTCGACAGAGCACCTTTATTTTTGGCAAATATGGTGGAAAGGGGATCTGAATCATGGATTTGCAGCTAAAACCAAAACCAATCTAGAAAAGTGCAGAACGCCATACATGGATCCAAATTTCGAAAGAATGCTTTCAGAACATTGTTGAATCCATGCCAAGAAAACTCGAAAAAGTTCAAAAAGTTACGGGTCTAACCCGGTACTAGAAGAAGATTAAGAATATATACAACCTAAAAGTGACTGGTGAAATTTTCTTCTAATTTTTAAGTTGGATTTTTAATCTTTGTTTCTAAAGCTGGGACAGGGAACTGAATTTGTTCTTTATTACGGGAAGCATTTAAAATTGTAACTTTTATATAATATTTTTCTTTGTTTTTAAAATTTAAAACATAACGACAAAAATTTTGTACAATTTTTGGCACTATCGAAGGAAAAAATAGGATTTTTTTGTGACTGATTTTTGTTGATTAGCATTTATTTAGTCAAAGACTTTCCTCTATCCACGATATTTGTAAGGATCGAAAAATATTGATTTTTTATCGTTTTAGAAAGGGGAAATAGTCTTTTCGTAAAAGAAATTGTGATTAATTTTCGTTAATTACCATCACATCTTTCCCTATCAACAACATCTGACAGAATCGAAAAATATTGAGATTTTTTAAAAATTTTTGTATCCTGTTCAATGTTCATGAATACGGTCTCAAGTAGATCCTTGAGAAGTTTTAAAAAGAGTTATCTTCCCTTGTTTTGATTTACAAACGTGCTTACGTCATTGATAACTGTGGCTCCTTTTAGTTTTTAACCTTTAATTCATAAGTAATTGAAGATATTTGCCCTTTCCGAGAGAATAAATTTTCACAGCAATATGAAAATATTTGAGATAATAGAAACTTATTGTAGTATATACGAATCTACCATAAAATTTCTGACAGAGAAAAGAATATTGCAATGACATAAGTAGTGGAAATGGAAAGTTTGGTGGAATGGTGTTGATGGCCCAAAAATCAATCCATACAATTTTTTTATTCTACGAATATGTTAAGTAAAATGCAAAAACAACAAGAGGAAACAACAAGAAACATTTGTGATTGAAGACAAAAGACAAATATTTGAATAACAAGTAATTTTCAATGTATTTTTTGTAATGAAAATATTTTACAAAAATATAGTCGATTTTTTTTAGGTGAAATCTTGTTAGAGTTTATGTAGAATTCAAATTCGGTGAAAGATTAAATTTTGTTAATGAACTCCAATTCGAAAGGTTGTTTATTAGAATCTGTTATTGAAGATTCTGTAAATTAATTGCAAGAGAAAAAAATGTAAGAGTTCATGTAAGTAGTAAATGTAAAATTAAATGCAATTTGTGATCAAAGAAGTTATCTACCTTTGATTGTTTTGTGTAATACAATGTTCTCGAATGTAGAGAAATAAGTTGATTTGTTAGCAGGAATTTGTTTAACTTCTGGAATTTGGTGAGTGAATAAGAATAAAGTTTACTGATAAGTTTTGATGAGTGAGTGTTAATATTGTTGTGTAATGTTCATATGAATGAAAAAACTTAAAATTGAGTGATGTGAAGTTGCAATTTGATTGATGTCACAATTCTCACTGGCGAGTGTGAATGAGTTTCTGTTTTTATTTGCTTCAGGTGGCTCACAGACTTGGCGCAAACTTGGATTTCCAGTCATGAGCTGTAAAAATTAGTCAAGCGTGGGTGGATAGTCACGCCTACTTGTATATTTATTAACCAATGTGGGCTTGAGATTTTTTTGAAAGTGTATGAAGTTGAAAGTTTTCTGTGATCCACTTTTTGTACAGATTTGACCCAACTATTTTGGGTATTGGAATAATGTAGAATTTGGGTTCTTCATAAGACCAAATGGAAATGCCCTTTTTTTCTTTTTTTTAGTTTTTTAACCAAAAAAAAAATGTAAAAGAGAGACAAGGGAGGTGAAATGTAGAAATGAAGAAAGACTTTTATGGTGATGTCGGGAATGCAAAGGGAAAAAAGTATCTATAAAAAGTGGTATTTTTTTTTCTTTTTTAGAAAAGCGAAATTTGATACAGAGACTTTATTTTATTAACATATATCTGGGCATGTGAAACTCAATTAAAACATGCACCTCTATGATGGATATTTCTGAATCATGTATCATCCAGTGGTTTAATTACATAAAAGCAATGTGTTGTGCAAGGCTAATTAACTGCCCAATTCAATTTGGAGGACCTGGGATAGTGGTCCAGGTAGATGGAGTAAATATTGCCAAAAAATAAAACATGAGAGAGACCATTCTGTCCAAGATATTTTTGGCATTTACGATACTGCCACAAATCTAGACTCCCTGGGTAATTGGTCTGAAGATACATTTTTAAAACAAAAACTAAAGCCAGGAAGCATTATCTATACTGACCTTAGGAAGGCATATGAGGGGATAAGTGAGATAGAAAGTCAACCCAGTTTATTCACTAAAAAAATGGATCTTAACCAAATCTTCCTGGATCCCAATACACAGGCACACATCATCCATGTGGAACGCATGTGAAAGAATGTGAATAGTAAATTTAAATGCATGTATCGGGTTAATTTGGCTATGTTACCTTCCTATTTCAACAAATTCATGTGTCATATGCAATATGGCAACATCCACAATAATGCCTTCAATAATATATTGAACCATATTGCAAACCTATACCCTAATACCCTAACGTCAAAACTTTAATGCGTATTCAACGTATGTTTTGTTTATTAAATAATTATTTTTGTTAAACAATTGGTTTTTTTCTTATTTTTTTTTTTTCAATATTAAAAAATATTTTCATAAAAAATGTATATATCCGTTTGCTCTTTATTGAAGATAAATGTGTTTCACAATGATTTAAAAAAATGTAAAAAGAAAAATTTTCACCAATTTTAATTGTTTAATTTAAATTTCGAAAGTTTGAATCAAATCATACCTTGAGGAGACAAAAAGACTGCCTTGGTAAAGAAAAAGCTTATTAAAATAGTTGGGGTTTCATTTAAAAGACTTAGTTTTGAGACATTTTTTTAATCCTATATTATGGAATGTATCTAAATTTTCTTTATCTTAAATTTTCTTAATCTTTGCTATGATTCCTGTAAACAAATAATTTAAAATAGGAGAAGAAAAGATCAGATTACTCTGAATGAAATTACTGTTATTACACAAGCTAATATATATGTTCATCTATGAAATATCCAAAGTATGTAAGGTGGAATTTTTGAAAAGCAGCTGAATGTTTAAAATTTTATTCTGAGAGCATTTTGCTCTGCAAGAGCATCAACAGAACTACTGGAAAAAATGTAAGGAAAAGATTACTATGGCAACCTTGCTGCTTAGAAATGATGTGGTTAATTTAAAAATTAATTTAACAGTTAATAAAATTTAAAAATAAATATCCTTGAGTAACTCAAACATTTGTTCATAGGAAAATGTTAAATATAAATATTGTGATTTGATATATGGGAGATTGCTAGGTCTGCTTTTAGTAAAGTTGATTCACTGGATTCCCTCTGGACAGATAGATTCTATCTTGCATATTTATAAGTCTACCATTCATCTTTGCTTTGAATATTACTGCCACATCTGCTCTGGTGCTCCTGCTATGTATTTAGAGATTCTTGATAAAATCCAAATAATCTGCTACATTATTGGTCCTGATCTGACATCTTGGATTCAGTCATTTTCCCTTTGGCATAACATAGCTTCCCTGTACCTTTTCATGTTAATTGTTCTCATTAAATTTCCTTTTTGATATCTAGACTTTATGAATTTAAGCACAGTACTTGGAAGAGCATCAAGGTTATATCATTTTACAGTTGAAATGGCAAGAGATGCAACTGTAAGTTCTATGCTGATAGTTTCTTCTATCGTACTTCATGCTTGTTCAGTTATTCTCAGGATCCTCTTGCGGAACAAAATGTTGACTGAATAAAAAATTCTAAACTGGCTTATAAGAAAATGATCTTGCTATTTTGATCTATAAACAGTTGGGTGAATAGGCAGGGTGCAATAACTTTTCAACTTTACTAGTCTCTTTTACTCACAAGTTGAAGAGAGTTACTATTAGACAGAAAAATATCACCCATTCTTTTCACCAAAACAAGTTCTGTTTGAGTTTTGAATACAACTTTAAACTTTAAAGACATTGTTAAAATTGAAGATGGAGACTTTATTGTATTCTGCCTATTTTGTGCCTTTTTTATTTTTTTTAACAAGCATCTAAGCAATATCCTTCCTGTTAAAAGCCCTTTATGAGTCTAAAAGATTGAAGGGAAAGTGAGTATTGTGATTGGAAAAATAATTTTTTTTCTATGAATTTTTCTAACTTCATTTCACATTTAATCTTTCGAATAATCCAGAATTAAATTCCAAACATGGATTACAAATTTATCTATATTTCTGAGATGAGGTATTGTAACTATTTACACTATTTACATTGTTCAAACTGTTGTCCTCATCTTGATTGTCATATTCACAATGTTTCTGCCATTGTACATTCCAGCTTTCGTCAGGTGGTATTCCACCTGCCATGCCTTTGTATATCTCAGTTTTAGCTAATTCCCCTTGATAACACTGCAAGTTTTTGTTCTTTCTGCTAGGGCCACAGCAGACAGATGAGGACAACAGTGTAAATGGATAACCAATGAGCAACAGTTCTGACCAATGCCTAAGTATAAAAATTCTTGACTCAGAATAAATCTATTTTTCTTTTAACAGGCAATATTTACGTGGTACTCCTTATGAGAGCAAGAAGCATTTGAAAGGGAAAACTGTTTTGATTACAGGGGCCACATGTGGGATGGGAAAAGCTGCAGCTTTAGCTTTTGCCCAAAGAGGTAAGTTTATTTCTTTGTCTTTATACAAGTTTCCATTTTCCACTTTGTTTTATTGGTGATGTAATGGAATATCCTGTCATTCCCATGAGTGACTACACTATAGGTAGTAACAACTTATAAGTATCTGTAAGTCAACAGACTATAGAGACTAGCTGTGACCTCTTCCAGCTAAACAGTCAAACTCTCTGCCTTTAGGCACAGAGGAACACGGACGAAGCTCCACTGAAGAGCAGTCTCTCGTTCGGGGAGGTAGACTGACCCTGAACCCATTTATGCGGGTTCAAAAAGGGAATATTTTTGGCTGAGCCTACAGGCTCAGAGAACCCATGTTAAACTGGCCTTGTGCTACATGCAACCATTATGGGGGGGTAGCTAAATATACTAGCTGGGATCTGTTGAGTACGACTCAGACTTACGTGAGAACTACTGACCGTCCAATAGTAGCACTCACTACTGGATTGACTTGCAACAACCTTGTGCATAACTGTTACCTTTATTTTTATTGTACTGGTTTTTTACAATAAACCTTTACTTATTTTATCCACCTTGTTTTTCAAGTATATATTCCTATTAGCATGGAATATAACAATTTTCTCCTTCACAAAATAGGATTTCTTTTTAATCATTTCACCCCAAGCAAGGCAATAAAGCCACTAGGATGCAAGAGATTAGTGACTGTTAGAGAATATGTGAAAAACTACTATTAAGGAGAGACGACAATAAAAGATTAAAATGAGAGAAGATAATGATAGACATTGCATTTAAATCTTTGAAGATCAAGTTGACTGGGAAGCAAGAAGCCAGAAGAGAGTTCCACAAGTGAGAAATGCAATAGAAAAAACTGTTAACATAAAAGTTATGGTTACATCTAGCCATTTCAACTGTAAATTGATGTGACCTTTCAATCTAGTACTGTGGTTAAATTCATAAAGTCTAGGAGCTATAGAGGAAAGTTCATCAAAACAACATGAAAGTATTTATAGAAAAGACACAGGAAGCTACATTATGGTGATAGGAAAGGGACTGTAGCTGAGTTACTTGATCAAGACCAATAACATTGCAGATTCTTTTGGGGATTTTATCAAGAATCTCTAAATATATAGCAGGAGTACCAGAGCAGATGTGGCAGTGATGTTCAAAGCAAGGATGAATGGTAGACTTAAAATATGCTGATGGAAGGTAAAAGGGTTCTCTCGGATGTTTAAAAGAAATTGTGACATAGCAAATTAAGAAACATTTCTAAGATGTTAGCAAGAACCAAGATTTCCATTGTACAATTGGGCTCATGTCCATATCATGCTGAAACAAGTTCTTGTATCCTGTATGTCTTAAAGAAGACAATCTTTCATCAGTTCCAATAGACTGGTGCTACAAAATCACAAATAACTTTACAACATCACTTGAAGACTTCCAACAGAAGCAACAACTAAAATGGATAGCACATGTAAGCCAAAGAAAAAAATAGCATAGTGAAGATGTTGATTTTTCCACACTACCTTAAACAAAATGTTAGGAAGGAAACTCCCATCAATAAAAAATAAAGAGCAATAACAGTGGACCTGTGAAGCCTATTTTTACTGAAAACCTGTTTTAAGAGAAAGATTTCATAAATTTCAACTGACAATAATGCTAACTGATCCGTCAATGAATATTGCATGTTTCCTGTATGGAAACGGCTAACGGTTATTCAAAACTAGAAAACCTTTTTAGATTGTAAGGATTTTTTTTTGAGGTAATGATATAGTCATACAAGTCTTACTAATTAACCCATAGATGGAGGAGAAGAGGTGGAATTTATACTTTTCCCAAGAGTATTTGTGTGTAAGTGAATATAATGAACCAACTGCAATTCTGACCCATTATCCATTAGACCTGTGGTTCCCAAATGGTGTGGTGGAATGATTGAATGACAATCAAAGATTTAGAAACAGTTTCAAAAAATTCATATGCCAAAAATAAATATGATTTCAAAATTTAAAATATTATTATGGATTACTTGTAATTGCATGCATGAGTCCCAGTATAAATAGTTATTGGCCAATTTTAACATAGTGATATTTTTTTGTATTATATCAAGTATTAAGAATATAATAACTAGCTCCACAAATTGGAGGAGAGAGTTATCAATGATAATGTTCTGTTCTAATTTGTAGTTATCTCCCTTTAACCCTTTCTCTCTCAACCTTTTTTAGCATAGGGTTGCTTGCACCTTTTCAGTTCTGACAAATATCAAAACCCAAAACAAGAGACAGGTTTCTTTTTGCTGATGAGGTGATGAGAGTGTGTTTATTTCAAATTAGGCTTAATATAAAATAGATTGTCAAAAACAAGCTCATACCTTTCATTAAATTTTTTTAATTTAATTATAAGTTATTTGTATTGTATATTATATTTAACACACTATTAGTCATTTTTTATTTTAAAATGTGCTTTTTATCACATAAAATTTGGTGAGGCATGAGCACTTTTTCATTACGAAAATGAAGCCCAAAGAAAAAAGTTTGGGAACCACTTCAGTAGACCACCCACACATCCAAGCTTACATCACCTGGTATTTTCAAGCGGGCACACAACTAGGTACAGACCTGGCTAAATGTTGATTAACTTTGGTGATCATATGGGAACCAGTGTTTCACATATGCGGTACAGAAAAATTAGTCTTTTCTATAAGTTAATGTTTGGCTTTGCCTACAATATGTTAGAATCTCTTTTCTGAATATTCCTGGCTGAAATAGAGGTTTGTCTTTTATTCTTGTGTCTTCTCTATACCTTTAAATATAGCAGATTGAGTAATCGTGATTTCTAAATATATTGAATGATTTGAAATCTTGCAAGAAATCCATCAACATGAACCCCTATAATGATCTAGATGTTTTTTTTTTTGTGGGGGAAAAGATTGGTGCTGTTGTCTTGTTCCCCTAATCTGTTTTCCAAACAATTCCATACTAAGTGATCTAATTGATCACACTGATAGCATCACAATTGTATGAGTTTTATCAGCCTCTCCTCATTGACTCAAGCTGCCTCTTGACTGGTGATTCTGCCCATCACATCTGAAGCATGTAACCTTTCCTGGGATATGTCATTATTTGCATGTGCGGCTCTGTGAATTTGTAACAATGCGCTTTATTTTTACTACAAGAAATCACAGTCAGCCTGTCAAATATAGAATCAAATTCCAATGTTTATAAATTCAGGATAAAAACTTTTAATATATTAATATATTTTGTCTTCTTGCTTTCGGTGAACATTTGTAATCATGTCTGGCAATCTATAGGGTTGTTTCCTTAGGTACCTCTCTGAGTTTCTTTAGAAACCATTTTTGTTTTCAGGTCACTGATATTTTATGGTAACCATAACAATTTGAACAAATTTATAAAAATATTTTCAACTGCTCGTTTCTTTTCAGAATTCAATTTTTTTCTGGATTTGTTACTTGTTTAATTAATTAATAATTCACTAAATGATAACAGATTATTTGGATAATTCTGCCATAAATAATACTTTATCTAATAAAATTGTATATTACTCAGTTATCTCCTCTTGTTTTGCAACCAGAGTTCAGGAGAAAGTGAATTTCGATTCTAATTTTCAGGTCAGTCAAATTAATACTTATTAGTATAAAAGAATTTAGAAAGACCATCCATATCAAAACTGCCAGCCAGTATTGGACTAACCACATATAATTTGTCTTTTACCAGTGATTTACCAGGCAAAAATGAACACTCAATAAAGCTCTTCTATTTTCTATGAATATATTTACCGTATATTTTCTGTCTATAAAGCAACCTTTAGATAAGATGAGGTAAAAAAAATACAGCAAATTTTCATGAATTTATCCCATACCTGCTTCTTGATTATATAAAGATGATGTTATTGGAAATGTTGGTACTTACTTTATCCTTAGAAATTCAAAATAAACGAAATAACAAAACTGATTCTGTGTCATGTTTTTCTTACACATGTCCTCTAAAAGGGAAACCATTGTTTTGTTTACATTTCCTCACATGATCTCTTGCAAATACTGATTCTTCTTCTTTCTCTTCTTTTCAAACAGCCTGGTGTACTAATGGCCATTTACTTATACTTCATTGACAATCACAAAATACTGCTAATAACATTATGATAATTTACGATAATAGTACATTTCATTGCTGTGAACATAATCATAACTTGATCTTTACATTTTCTCAGCTGAGCTTGCATTGATACAAGTTGATTTCATTCATAGGGAATTATTCTTTGAATAGTCAATTTATTATGAACTTATGCCAATAATATATAAAATAGAAATGGTTTTATTACTTTTATTATCAGTTTAT
This sequence comes from Acanthosepion pharaonis, assembly GCA_903632075.3. Classification (NCBI taxonomy): domain Eukaryota; kingdom Metazoa; phylum Mollusca; class Cephalopoda; order Sepiida; family Sepiidae; genus Acanthosepion; species Acanthosepion pharaonis. The sequence goes on from CAHIKZ030001213.1 coordinate 2,378,986, forward strand.
TTGATATGAATTTTTTCATGTACATTATTGCACCAAGGCCAAGGTTAGCTTACTGACAAACATCACTTCAGGTTTCTTTTTTAGAATTATAGTATAAGCTGACCTCCAATTTTTAAGGGTCCTTTGTAGGATTTAAAGGTCATCTTATACATGGGAATATATGGTAAATGATATGAACTATATTTCTTAGAGTGTAATTCTGCAAATTCACTTTGATGACATTCAATGTACAAATACCCTGTTTTAAAAATACTACAAATATAAAGATTTCATTTTTTTTCCCCTCTTAGAGATTACAGACTAATTTTCTTTTTCTGTGTTATTTACAAATATGCAAACAATCTTAGTCATTACATTGCATTAATAATTTGAAGTTATTCAGTGCGATCGACTGCATTTGCCAGAAACATTTGCCAAGAGATACGTAATGCTTACTGCATATTCTGATATACTTCATATTTATTTTCACATGCTTCAAGAGATTTTTGTGTAGTACTAGTTTCATGTCATTTGGGTGGTTTTATTTGCAGGTGCCCGTGTCGTGCTTGCTTGTCGTGACACAGAATTAGCAGAAAAAGTAATCAAGGAAATCCGAGATACATGTGACAACATCAATGTCATTGCATTACACTGTGACCTCAGTTCCATGGAATCAGTTCGAGCATTTGCCAAGGAGTTCAAAAAATGTGAGGATTTTTTTTTAATTTTATATATGATTTAACAGCTTTGTTATAAAAAAAAAATGTTACCTTTCTTTTTTCTTTGTCAGAGTTAAATAATTATAAACCGGGTTTGTGAAACAGTGATTTTTTTTATATTTTTTATGCCATGTCCCTTCAGAATGTAGGTGATCATGACTCTCCACAGATTCCTTTATTATTTGTGAATAGCCATGCATTCTTGGGAAATGCAGAGGTGTGTTTTCCTGTTGTCTTCTTGACAGTTTGGAATTCAGCATTTTCCTTTCCTTTCCCTGTTATGAAAATGTTTTCAAAATAATTCTTTAAAACCTGGCAGCTGTCAATATTAGACACTGCACTTCCAAACTAGCTGTAGTGCCACAGAGAATTATATTGATATTCTTCATGCAAACCAGACTCCAAATATCCTGTGATGGAAAACCTCTTGACCTATTTTATTTTTTTTTTTAATCCTCTTGCCCAAGACGCAAAGGGTTACTGGGATTGGAAGAGAATGAGAAAAATTTAGTGAGGAAAAAGGACAATGAAAAAACAGGTTTCTGGAAGATGGCGATTGACATTTTATTTAAATTTTTGAAGATCATAGGTGACAGGAAAGCAAGAATTGGAAGTGTGTTTCACAAGCAAGAAGTGCAAGAAAAGAAATTAGACTAGAACTTTGTTATATCTAGGTAATTCAGCATCTATTTGAGAATATTTTTGTGATATCCAAAATAATACTTAGTAAATAAATATTTAAGAGTGAACATCAGTTATCAGGAAACTCACATTTTTTTTTTCTTTTAGTCATTTAACCCCAAGAAAAGCAATAATGTCACTAAGATGCAAGGGTTAACTGGGGGTGAAAGAGAATGAGAAAACTTTAGTATGGAAAAAAAAAAAGATTTCATGAAGACAGATGATTGCAATTGACATTACAGTTAAATTTTTGAACATTGTAGTTGGCAGGGAAGCAAGAAACTGGAAGACATTTCCACTAGCAAGAAGTGCGAGAAAAGAACTTACAGTTACATTTAGCTATTTCAATATTAAGATAATGAGACCTAATTGCCAATCTAGTAGTATGCTTAAATTCAGTCGAGGTACAAAGGAGGAAAGCTCATTAGAACAATTGTCATGAAAGTATTTATTGAAAACACAGAGGGAAGCTAAATTACAGTGGTGGGTAAATGACTGAAGTCAAGATGTCAGGTCATTACAAACCCTTCTTTGGAATTTGTTGAGAATATCAAGAATATACAGCAGGAGCACCAGACCAAGTATGGCAGCGATATTCAATGCATGGACGAATGGTAGATTTATAAATGTGCAAGATGGAATCTGGTGAGGAAAATAGTGAATCAATCTTCCTAACAGCCGGTCTTCATGTAAGTGGAAAACGTGAGAACAAGAAGGTTCAATGAATTGTTCTGGAGGTTAGGAATATGCAGCAATAGTTCTCTATGATGATTAAAAAAAGCGGAAGAGTATTAAGCAGGCAAGAAAAGAAACTATTAGAATAGAACTTATGGTTACATCTTTGCTATTTCAAGAGTAAAATGAGGACATCTAGTTGCCAATCTAGCTTAAATTCATGCGGTCAAGGTACCAAAGAGGCGAGATCATTAGAACAACTGCCATGAAAAATATTTATAGAAAAGATGAGATGCCAGTACAGGACTGATAACATTACAGACCCTTTTTTTTGGATTTTAGATATCTCAAGATATATAGCTGGAGCACCAGACCAGATATGGCGGCAATATTCAATGCTGCATGGATGAATAGTAGGTATATAAATGTGCATGTTAGATTCTGGTTATCAAAATGGTCTGGCATGAAATACAGTGAACCTCTATTCTTAGCAACAGACCAGCAGTTGATTCAATATAATCCCTCCCACACACTTCAGGTCAGTAGAAAATGTGAGACCAAGAAGGTTTAATGAGTTGCTCTCTTGGAAGTTAGCATCAGTTATATACCAATGGCAGGCAGAAAAAAATTCTCTATGGTGATTAAATGAAAGAAGTTTCGTTTTGGATGTGTTCAAATTTACAAGCCATTACTTGTCCCAGTTAACCATTGTTTAGAGATCCTTTTCGAGAGCAGTTGCCAGTTTTACTTTATTGAACCTGCCAGACTTGCATAGGAGTAAATAGTTATCATCAGCATAAATACCTTGTTGGGAACTGATGCCATTGGGAAAAGGTCGTTAACGAAAAGAAACAACAAAGGTAAAAGGATAGAACCTTGGGTAACCCCTCACATTATTATGAAATGAACTAGCTGCATGTTCATTTGACACTATCTTCATTACACAATTTGTTAGGAACTATTGGATTTAGCAAAATATTCATCCAGAGACACCATAGCTCTTGAAATTGTGGAGAAGGCCAACATACCAAACCCTGTCAAATGCCTTTTGAGATATCTTAAGCCACAACACAAGCTTTGGAATTCTTATCTAAAGCCTGACAGAGAGATTCAATAATAGCCGTTAACACATTGGCATTAGACCTGGAGAAATGAATGCCGTATTGTTTATCCAAAAGAAAGCCGTGTGAGGTGAGATGCTTAACCAATTCAGCTTTGGCTTTGAAATATCATTGAATTTCACCAAACCCCTACCTCTGTTCACAGCAACTACCTGCCGCTGTGCTGTTATTACCTTCTAAACTTCTGTCTAACTGTGAGGTATTGTTTGTTTGGCAACACTCTGGCCCAGAATAAAAATTATATCATTTGAGCATTGTTTCTAAACTGCTTGAATGATGTGTTAACTAGAGATTCTTAGTACTCACCTAAGAATTCAGAAACTCTCTGAAAATACTCACTGACAATGACTATGTGCCAAGCATAGTGAACGGTACTATAATCTTGTATCAATGCCAACACTTTGAGATTGTAGGGACATTGTCTCCACAGTCTAATCAAGATACACTGTTCACTCATCAATTGGATGCATGTTTGCATTAGATAGATAAGAAAAATGATTTTTAATATAGACATTTCACACACACACACACGCACACATGCAGAGAACTTAATCCTTTGAAAGTTAACTGATAAAAATAACCAGTTTGATCTTTATGGTTGCAGCAGCTGCAGCTCTTTTGAGGAAATAACAGTTTGTCATATGTCTGCAGATGTGCAGTTGGTGCAATTGTTAGAGGCACAGAAAGAGAAATCAGCAAGTTGAGTTTGAATTCCAGTCTCATTTGTCTTAGGTTTTTGTCATGTTTATTTTGAAGAGTATATACTCTCCTTTTTTCCAAAATTAGATGGATTGGATTTCTAGAATTAAATGGATTATATTTCCAGAATTGAATAGAATAGATTTCCAGAATTAGATGGATTGGATTTCCAGAAATTGGGTGGATTAGTCTTCCAGAAATTGGAAGGACTAGATTTCTCTGCCTTTAAAACCCTGATTTTTACTTGGACATGAATGCTAACTACTGGTGCCTGTGAAAAATATCTGACAATCTCTATCACCAAGCAGGCTTTCTAGATCAAGATGGGACATCTTCCATTTTTAAAATTCAAATGTATATCTATTAAATTGGAAAACAGATTGAAGCTAACTCATTAGTTTATTTTTCCAACTTTCAGGTGAATCCCAACTTCATATTCTTGTCAACAATGCAGGTGTAATGATGTGCCCCAAAGACTTAACAGAAGATAAATTTGAGATGCAATTTGGTGTCAATTATCTTGGTAAGTATTTCTTTTCCCTTTTCTGTTTGACCTTTCAACCCTTACAATGCTCATACCTTTATCATTGCCCTTGGTTACATAATTTCTCATTAATGTCATCAATATTTCGCATTACTTTTTAGATATATGTTGATATTTACTAAGAGGGATATTTTTGTGCTTACAGCTATATCGCGTTGAAGCACTGGTTCTAGTATGATCAACGAAGTTAAACAATGTTGAGCCATGTCAGTACCTAGATGGGTGACTGCTTGGAAATACTAGGTACTGTAAGCTTGGATACATGGGCAATGTAATGGATCAGTCAATTAAGTGCCACATGTGATACATGCTTGGGCAATCAGGTATCTGTGGATACATGACTGACAAGGCAGAAGATTTTTCCTGCAGTAGGTTGTCATTTCTTTCTGTGGTAGACTAGTTGCCAAACAAAGCTAAAGAACCCAGACTAGCCTGCTATTTAACCCATAGCTGGGGGAGAAGAGATAGATTTGTACCTTTCCTGAGGGTATTTGTGTGTAAGTGAATATAATGAACTTGAATGGAATTTGAACTTGGCTCTCGGAATGTAACGGATAATGCCTTTTCTCCTCCCCCAGCTATGGATTAATTAGTAGGACTTGTATTAGTAAATCATTATTATTATCATCATCCCAAAATTCTTACAGTCTAAAAATATTTTCTGGCTTTAAAATAGCCTGCAAAAAGTTGATAAGTGGTAAAAAAAAAATTAAAAAAAATGTGCTGTTTTTTTTTTTCTTGTCAGTGAAAGAGAATTGAAACCCAAAGGACAGATTATTTTTCGATTTATGAATAGCAAGTGACACATAAAGAATACCTTTTATGCTTGAAAATGATTTTATAGAATATAATTCAATAAAAGTAAGCAATTGAAGAAAGTCTTGCTTTTCTAGCCGCTGAAAAGTTTTTAGCACAGCCTACTTCCCAAAATTTGACCATATGACGAGGCATCAGATAATTGTGGGTTCTTTGTTGAGCTGCAATCTTTTCAGTAACCCCTAATTGGGAAATAATGGTAGAGTATTAGTTTCCATAGACTGGATTTTCAGATTTCGAGTACATTTGTATGATTTTGGCAGAAATGATTTGGAAATGTTGCAATTTTTTATTTGTGTATTTTTTGAGCCAGTTTTATTTATTGTGAATAATCTAGGTTTTATTCACAAATTACTGTCTTTTCTCTCTTTTTGGTCTCAGCAGAACAATGTGACTACCACACACATGCACATACATATATATATATATAAAAATTTGGTAACAGTCTGTTTCATGCATAAATGCAATTGTCAGTCCATGACAACAGAATTGTTTCAGTATCTGTCTATATTTCTGAGATGAGGTATTATGTACATTATTTACATTATTTGGACTATTGTCCTCATCTTTGTCGCCATATTTATTACAACGTTTCGGCTGTTGTACACTCTGGCCTTCTTTAGGTGGTTGGAATGTCGAACTGAACCCTTTATTTCATTCACTTCAGAGGGTAGACTGGTCTAGTCCCATGTGCCATGTTTAATGGATGTCAGTTATTGGTTATCTCCTGTTAATTTCCCTCTGAAAGTTCTCCACTGCCTTAGCCGGGTATTGAACTAATGCCTTTATGCACTGTGCCATGTGTCCTATATATATATATATATATATATATATATATGGGAAATGAGAAAATTGGCAGTCAATTGCTGAAACCACTTGACAATTGGACAGAACAATTACAAAAAAGGTTTTTTTATGAAACACTGAAGTCAGGGTGCTGAATATAACCTCAATCAACTAAGTGACAAATGTCACAAATTTTATATTTGTATTACTCATATATATATATATATATATATATATATATATATATATATATATATATATATATGTTTGGTTAGATAATAATAACCAGTTCTGTCTATCAGTTTTTTATTATCTAATTTTTTTTTTTAGATTTTTAAATTAGGTGTTTTATGTTATCGGTAAATTTGATATTTATTTTTGTTTTATATTTTTTTTACTGAATACTTTTGAATTTTGCTACATTAATTTTCAAGGTTAGTTCTGTTTCTATTTACACAACTGTTTTTTTAATTCTGGCATTCTAACATTTAATGGAACCAATTTCATGTCTCTCAAGTGATGTCATATAAACAGTCAAAATGAAAGTTTTTATATTTGTGGTTTTTTTTTGTTTTTTTTTTTACCACCCTTCAATATACAGTTCCCTATGGAGAAAGATGCCTTATTTAATGTTGGCTGCTTCCATTTTATTACAACAGCCTCCAGAATTTGGAATCTTTCTTTACACTGTATCCTATATAAAATTTTGGTGTTATCTATCTCTCTCTCTCTCTCTCTCTCTCTCTATATATATATATATATATATATATATATATATATATATATATATATAAAAGTTTAATGGTCAGAGTTGAATCAGATCAGGAAACAGTAGTATCAAAAAGTGCTCAGTACACATGTGAAAAAATATAAAAATAACATGTAAAGCCTTTAACTTTAAAAATTAGGAGATCAGTTGAATCCGCTATTTTGATTTTCTCCGCCTGAGGATACCATAAGGTTGAAACCAAGGTGGTGGTTTCAACTGATCTCCTAATTTCTAAAGTGTGTGTGTGTATATATATATATATATATATATATAAAATAAATGTATAAGATATTTGTCACTTAGCTGATTGATGTTACCATCCCAACTCAAGTGTTTCTTAGATGGACCCTCTTTGATGTTTGTTCCCTTGGTCATATTTTGGGAAGTACACTAGGCTGAGAACTTTTCAGCATCTCTTGATATTCTTTTGCTGTGAAATTGCAAATTAGCAAAATATTTGAAACAGAAAGAAACAGGAGCCTATTGCCACTTTTTGAACCAAGGCCCATATAATAGAGAACCTCACTAAATAGTGGTGATGGGCTGAAGAAAGTCACTTGTCAAAAAGGCCATATAAGCCAGGCTATTGACATCTTCAGTACAATGCAGGTGTGTATGCCCCGTAAAGAAGAAAACAAATAGAAAAACTACTGCATCTAAGAAAAAAAATGCCTTTGCATTTGAGAAGATCAGGAACTATATTTTTTCTACTTGATATTTGGAGCTAGATTTTTTCCTGGTCTAATTACAGAAGACACTGCATGAATCTAGGACCCCACTCACCCAAAAGATGCATTATACACTAGAGTAAGGCTGAAGAATGTATTAGACAAAATGTATCAATAAATCCAACATGGATGAGTATACTCATCTGAACAACTTGTACAATGATGACAATGATATCTTAGAATTTCAAACTAAAATTAAATTGCAAGAATTCAGAATAGCAGCAAAAGTAGAATTTGAATTCAAACTATTGCTACCTAACATAGCGAGCATTTATGGTATATGAACTTGGTTCTGTTGGAAACTATCTTTTTGTTTTATGTGTCTGCAGTTGCCAAATAATGGATTGGCAAAAGAAGTGTGTTGAAATAAAACAAGAAAAGACGATGTAGTCAGAACTAGAAGTAGAAGGAATCTGTTTTTGAGATTGCATTTTCTCATCGCTCATTTTTTGGTTTCAGGTCATTTTCTTCTCACCCATTTGTTGCTGGATCATTTGAAGAAGAGCGCCCCATCACGTATCATTAACGTTACAGCCCATGCACACCAGTTAGGTGTGATTGACTTTGATGACATCAATCAGGATAATGACTACAACCCTGGCCATGCCTATGCTCAAAGTAAATTAGCTGTTGCTTTATTTACCATAGAACTTGCTAAACAACTTGAAGGTAAACACAAATGGATATATTCCTATTTTCTAAACTTTCAACATGGCTGATGCTAACCTCCAGGAGAATGATTCATTACGTTTTCTCGATTTAATGTTTTTTTACTGACATGAAGCGAAATGATTATATTGAATCAATTGCTAGGTCTGATGCTAAGAATTTCTTACACATTTATAAAGTTGACCATTTATCCATGTATTGAATATTGCTACCATATCTGGTTTGGAGCTTCTGCTATGTATTTTGAAATTCTTGATGAAGTCCAAAGTGTATGCAATATTATCAGTCCTGACCTGACATCTCAACTTTAGTCATTTTTCCATTATCATAACATAGCTTCCCTGTGCCTTTTCTATAAGTTAATTGTTTGGATGAGCTTTCCTCTTTGATACCTAGAGTTTATGAATGTAAGTGCAGTACAGCAAGGCAGCAAGGTCTCATCATTTTACAGTTGAAATGGCTAGAGATGTAACCTTAAGTTCTATGCTAACAGTTTCTTCTCTTGTAATTCTTGCATGTAGAATTTTTTTCTGGCTTCTTTCTTCCGAGTCAAGTTTGATCTTCAAAAATTTAAATGCAGTGTCAATTGTTATCTTTTGTTGTCTTAATTCCTGTTTTTGTAATATTCTCTCTCTCTCTTTAATAATGTTTTTATTTTTCTCATATTCTTTCACGTTCAGTAACCCCTTCTGTCTTTATGGATTTATCAACTTATTTAGAGTGAAAGGGTTAAAAAAAAAAAAACCTTCTTTTTATAAACTTTTGATTTTTTTTACAGTTGAAATTTAAAAAAAATATTAAATGTATTTAGAAAAATATGACAAACTGGAAAGGTTTTCATGTGACATATTTCATCCATTAGGATTTCATCAAACTGGGCTTTGTTGACGTTGCCACGTCTACACATGTGCACGAAATGAGAGACACTGGGAGTTTCAAAATTTTTGGAATAATTTTTTTTTCTCAATCGATCCGAAATCATCTGTATTCTTTTTCTTTTTCTCTCCATCACCTTTTCCTCCTGCTGTCTCACATTGTGACAACAGAAAATCTAATGGTGATATATTGTAAAAACCTGGATACAAATTTATTGTGGCTGAACTAACAATCAAAGTACTTTCCAGGCTCTTATATCACCATTCTCGGTAGATTTTATCGTGTGGGATCGTCATGGACAAAGTTGATAAAGAGAAAAAGAATACAGAGATTGAGAAAAAAAATTCTTTAAAAAATATTCTTTCAAAAATTTTGAAACTACCTGCGTCTCTTGTTTTTGTGTGCATGTATAGACATGGCAACATCATCAAAGCCCATTTCGATGAAATCCTAACGGATGAAACACATCACAAGAAAGACCTTTCCAATTTGCTATATTTTTCTAAATACTATTTGTTGATATATAAAATTATACGAAATTATATATTGTTATATTAATGCATCATTATATATTTTTATATTCTATTAAATGCATCTGAAAGTGAACTGTAAACATACACCTGGGGGTCTTTCTCTAACTTTCACTACACTTTCTTCTACTTCTGTTTGCCACGTCCCTTCAGGACATGACTTTCCATAACTTCTTATTTCTTGTGGCTGTTAGCAGTTTTTCTATGGCCACTCCCCCATTCAGCCATTATCCATCTTGTCAGGTAGGTGGCCCGCTGCCTTTCCCTATCTCTCTTGCCCCCAATATGCTCTGTAAGGGTTAGATTTTCCAATCCTTCCACCAATTTGTAACTCACATCTAGGGTTTTTCCTTTTGCTGATGACTTTACTTTCTGTTTTCTTGCAGTTGATGGTTAGTCCTTTTTTCTTGCCTTCTTTTACCACCCTGTCTAGGAGGTCCTGTAGTTTTCTTTCTGTATCAGTCATCAACACAGTGTTATCTTGCATTGTTAAGATTACTCTCGCCGATAATAAGTTATAATAGGGTTTCCACATCCCTTAGAAAAGACTCACTGCTAAGAAGATACATCCTTATCTTAGACCCTTTTCTACTTTTTTGCAGCTACTGAATTCATTTTCTATCCGTATGCAGGCAGTTTCCTTCCAGTATAAATTCTGGATTCTTCTAACTTATTTTACAAATAAATCTAGTTTTCTTTGTAGTTCAAATAGATTCTTGTGCCATACCATGTCAAATGCTTTTGTGTAATCTATGAAACATAGGTACATCCTACTGCATTTGTATTACACTCTCTCTCTCTGTTTCATAATTCTGATCATGAATATCACATTTCTTGTTTCAGTGTCCTTGACAAAGCCACACTGTTCTTGTCCTATTTCTGGTCTAATTCTGCTTTTTTCTCTATTCATCAGGATTCCCATCATTAGTTTGGTTGTAGCTCATTAAACTGATTGGCTTTGGATTCACATTTGTTTGTACTTGGTCTTTTAGCTAATGTTACAAAGATGGACTTAGTGAGGTCCTCCGGTATGTGGTCACTGTTATATATTTTGTTTATTACTTCTGCAATCTTGTCAATGCCGAAGTCATTTAAGGCTGAGAGCATTTCTGTTATGATTCCATTATGACATGCTACATTGTTCCGGTTCATCTTCTCATCTTACTTCATCTTTTAGGATTGCTGACCCTTCTGCATTCTCCTGCGTAGCTTTCTCTCTTGCAAGTTCTTTGATGTATTCGCTCCATCTTTTGAGTATTTTCCCTTTTTCTATTATCAGTGATCCTTCGTTTGATTTTATAGAGTTTATGAGTTGGTTCACCTTTTGTACTGTTAATTCTTTTATTCTGTTGTGCATATTTGCTGCATTTGTGTGGCTCATCCTTTATACTTCTGTGCACTTTTCATTGAGTCATTCCTCTTTAGCTTTCCTACATTTTTTTTTATTTATGTGGTTAGTGTTCATTACTCTTTTTCTATTCCTTGGTATTGTTTTTTGTCACTTTTTTCTAATCTCTAGGATTTCCTCTTTCATCCAACCATTCCTTTCTTGTGTCATTTTCTTTGGAATGATCTCATTCACCAAGGTCACTAGTGTTTCTCTCAGCATGTGCAACTTTGATTTTTCTAGCCTTGTTCAGGCTATATTTGTTTATAAATCTGTTTTTGTCTCTCCCCTTGTGACTTGGGTCCTTCAGAAATCTGTCATCTTGCAGTTTAGGTGTCGCTCTAGTCTTTAGTTTCTGAAGATTTTAATCTGATGTAACATACGACTGAAAAATGCCCACTCATGCAGTTGGCACTTGGGTATGTTTTGCAGTGTAGAATTGTGTTTCTGGACATTTTGTTATGTAAACAATCTGGTTCTTTGCATTTTCTCCCCGGCTTCTCCATGTCCACATGTATCTTGGGTGCTCTTGGAACCAGGTGTTGGTAATTATTTGATCATTTGCTGTGCACTACCGGATCCAATCTCATTTTGGGATCCTAGTTTGAACTTGCAAACTATTTTGTCTTCTTGTCCTATTTGACCATAACATTCAGATCTCTCATGATGATAGTGATTTCTTGTGATTTACACAAGGCAGTAGTTCCCAAATTTTTTCCTCTGGGCTGCACTTTTAGAATTAAAATTTGCTTGTGCCTCACCAAATTTTATTTGATAACAGGTACATTTAAAAATAAAAAAAAAAAAAACAGGGAGAGAGTTAAGGGGAGATAACTGTGGATTCAAAGTCAGAACATTATTATTGATAACTCTCTCCTCCAATTTGCGGATTCTAGTTAGATCTTCTTAATACTTGATATAATGCAAAAATATCACAATGATAAAATCAGTCAATAATTATTTATAACTATTTAGACTGGGATTCATGCATGCAAGTAATCTATAATAATATTTAAAATTTTGAAATCATATTTATGTTTGGTATATGAATTTTTTTAATCTGTTTCTAAATCTTTGATTGTCTTTCAATCATTCCACCTCCCCTGCTATCTTCTTCTGCTTCACCTATGAGGTGTGCTGCACAATTTGGGAACCACTGACATAGGGACTTGGTGTTGTCCAGAGAGATGTAAAAGTTACCAATTTTCTATTCTGTGCTCTGTGTTTTCAGTGTGTATACAGCGATAATTGCTTTGTGTTGATTTCAATCCATGGAAATGATCATCAAACACTTGCCCCTCCCCTTTTGTAGGCAAAAGCACACAAATGCATGCTGGGATTTTTTTTCTTAGCCAATAAAATAAATTGGGTTGCAGTTTGGCATGACTCATTCTTGATCTGCCTTATCTAAAAGACAATGATACATTTGCTTGGTCGAACTTGCTTTTGTGTGTGTTGACACCAGTTCTTAGTTTGTGAACTCTTTGCCTTATTACTATTAATTTGCCTTACATATATTTGCTTGCTTGATGTTATTTCATTTTTGCCGTGTTTCCTTTTTCTTTTTATTGAAAACTTTGTTAATTCTGTTTGTTGGACAGTTTTGTTGTTTATTTTGCATTTGACCATGACCACTCACTCCACACTATGTTAAAGGTCTTTCCTTTCAGTTTAACTAACAGGATTCTGTCTGACACATTTCCTCTACTCATTATCTAATACTAACCATACATCGCTTTCATTTTCCTCTGTGTGTTGCTTTTGAAATCCTCGTTACATGCCCACCTAATTTAGCATTCTTAGGGTGTCGATATTTAATCTATCTCTTGCTTGATGTTGGCCACATTGGTGTTGTGTCCTTATATACTTGAATGCAGTAATCAATAAATCTCAATATTTCATCTGTTGGTCAGAGAAAATAAAAGAAACAATTGCATGCGGATGTACCATGTGCATTATCAGAGTATCTCAGCCATCCAAATGCCAATGCTAGGAGTGAGCCAGAAAAGATACTGTAATTTCATCAGGCTACCATTATCTCCATGTACAAATATTGGACGTGAACAGAGTGGAATCTGTCAGGAATATTTAAACATTGCTTTATTATTTCCAATTATTTTCCACTTCCAGAATCTCTGATATATTTTATTCAAAAATAGTAATGTAAATATACACTACAGTTCAAAAGTTTGATGTCACCCCCAGAATTAGCATGGGATGAACTTGACAGAAGTACGAAAAAAATAAAAATAAAAAAAAGAGCTCTTAGAGTCATTGAAAAAAAGAATAGAATCAATTATCAAACTCATACTTTGAGAAACTTTTGCAATGAATGCCAAAAATTTGTGCTGCAGTAATAAAGGCTAAAGGAGGATATTTTGATGAGAGAAAAATTTAATCATAAAATGTTTTTTTCTTTTTGTCATAATAAAATTTCTAATAAAAAAATCATGTCACACCATCATTGTTTTTAATCATGTATAATAATTTTCTCTTATTTAAAGTACAAAACTACTCTTTGGTCCAATTTAAAAATTACCATGCTTTCCTCAAACTTTTGAACTGTAGTGTATTTGTGCTAGTTTTTTTACTTTTAATATTTTTAATTTGCTTATTTAGTTTTTAAACCATGCCTTGACATACAAGCATAACCTTTTGATCATCATTGGGCTTTCAACCTTTGAGAACTATTGCCATAGAGAAAAACAATAATCCCAAACAGACTACCAAATTAGAAGTTTAGACCTCTACTTACTACATAAGTCAGGCTACTATCTTACCATAGAGATAAACAATAGAACTAAATTACCATACATTCACTGTACTCTACTTATTGTAATAAAACTCATATTTGGTAAATTTATTATGGTAACAATAATAATGATGGAATTTTTACTGTTTTTGTTTCCTGAAGTGTATTTTTATGTTAAAGTATTGCGCATTTGTCTTTAGTTTAATTCTTTTGTGTTTACAGGTACAGATGTGACTGTGAATTGTGTGAATCCGGGTGTTGTGAACACAAGTTTGCATCGTCACATGCCATTTAGAAACCATTCATTTATCAAGTTTTGTTTTGCACCATTTGTTTGGTATTTGTTCAAAAAACCTGAAGATGGCATCAATTCTATGCTCTTTTGTGCCCTTGAAGATTCCATAGAGCAGACAACTGGCAAATATTTTATGTAAGTAGCTTTTTGTACTCTGACCTTTCAACTTATTACCTGATTTTGCAAGCATTCATACGAAAACCTTACAAACAAAATGCATATACAACATTAGAGTAACTGATAAAAAAATACTGTCTACCTATCAAACAATCTATTAAATTCTACACCCTGAAAAGCAAGAAAAAATTATCTCTGCATGTGTTATCTTACACATTTAGAAATCTACCATGTATTGAATCTTGCTGCTATATCTGGTCTGGTGTTTCTGCTATGTATTTAAAGATTCTTGAAAAAAAAATACAAAGAATAATCCTCAATGTTATTGGTCTTGACCTGATATCTCAGCTTTCCTACCACCACAATGTAATTTCACTGTGCCTTTTTCTATAAACATTTTCATGATAATTGTTCTGATGAACTTTCCTCTATGGTACCTAGACTTTAAGCACAGTATCAGATTGGCAGCAACATCTCATCATTTTAACAGTTGAAATGGCTTGATGTAACCATAAGTTCTGTGCTAACAATTTCTTTTCTTGCATTCCTTGCTTATGGAATTCTTCTGGCTTTCCACTCAACTTTGATATTTAAATGCAACCAACATCAGTCGTTAAGAACAGGAATTAAGATGGAAGACAATCTTAATTCCTTTTCTTTTACTGTTCTTTCTCTTTAATAATGTTGTTTTTCTCTCATATTCTCTTATACTCAGTAGCCACTTGTGTCTTAGTGACATTATTGCCTTACTTGGGATGAAATGATTAAAAAATCTCCTAATCCTGTTCTGCTAAGATGATATTTGCACAAATATGTTAAGTAGGTTATGCACTGTTTTCCTCTATTCCTTGTGCCTTTCATATGTCCTGTGAGTGTTAAATTTTCCAAGCCCTCTTTCCTAAATTATGTGCCCTAGATATTTCAACTGGCTCTTTTTAATTCTACACATAAGTGTCTTTTTTGTTTCCATTTTCTCTAAAACTTTGTCGTTGCTCATGTGTTTAATCCGTGATATTCTCAGCTTCCTCTGATAGGACCTCATTTCTTTTGCCTCAAGTCTCTTCTCCATCTGGGATGAGATGGTCCAGCAGTCACTGCTGATGTTACATAACATTTTTGTACTCTTAAAAAGTAAGAACTTCTATATCCTCAAAATACATATGATTGGTCAAACAATATTTGTAAGAGTTGTTAGGCTTGAAAAAAAAGAGCTTTGTTGTTTTTTTTTGCCTGGCAGTATGCATTTTGTTTGGCAATGTAAGTAACTACTGAATATGGTGGTGTCAAGCAAACTGGCCATACAAGATGATGACCCCACCCCACAAAATCGTTTTTTAAAATGTATTGAATTCATTAAATAAATTCAGTAAGCATATACTCTTTTCACTCAAATTCTTGGTTTGGTTTGGTTTGGTTTATGGCATATCAACCTGAATGGGTTATTTAATGCTGATAATATTTTTATTGATGGTAATATTATTTTTTTCAAAAGTGTATTGCTGGTAATAATTTTTTTTCTTCAAAAATGTATTGCTGGTATTTTTTTCCAAAATCTATTGCTGGTAATAATTTTTTCCAAAAATGTATTATTAGTATTAAAATGTATTTTTACACTTTCATAATGTTTAGACACCAGTTTGGGAGTTAATTATTTGCCCATAGCTGGGACCCTAACAGGTGCTACCACCACGGTTCACGGTTCAGGGTGGACTTGGGAACACCAGCAATTAAGAGGTGGTTCCACACTCCTCAAAACATCCTGATCAGAGGCCATGCTGTTGGATGTAGTTTATCGTTTTACCCAGAACACAGATGTAGTTTATCGCCTTACTCAGGGCAGCACTCAGATTTTAATGAAAAATTGTAGGGGAGATATTGTTAATTAACCATCACATACTAAAATACCTCATGAGTACAGTATTTTTGGTAGGCTATACGATAACCTGAATTACTTTTTCCTGCTAACCATCTCCTCATTCCACTGTTCTTGAATGCGATCTTTCAATGGCTTGTTGAGGCACACATGCATTTGTGTTTTTGTTCAACATCATCAAAAAAAGGAGGCAAGGCAGGGGTTAGCCTGTCATCAAAACTCTCCCATGCTAACAACTTACTATAAACCACAGGAAATAAGGTTCACATTTTATACCTGGAATATAAGATGGTCCCCTATTTTTGGTGGGGATTTTTAAGTTTAAAGGTTGTCTTGTATGCTGACATAAATGGTACTTTCTTTACTAGAAGAAACTAAGAAGATAGTTTGTATCTAATCTAATATAGCTACCAAGTGAATGGAAAATCAAAACTGAATTGATGCTTAGCAAACTTTTCAATAGGCCAAAGGTGGAAAAATCCAGGGCAAAACCCAAATTTGTGAATTCAAGATTAAGTTATTGTCAAACATACCTCAAGAGATGCTTACAGCTAACATTATATCGTGACCCAACACTTGGCTAGGGTAAGATAGGTTATTGAAAAATGGATTTCTGAAGATGCTTGCTCTCAGCAGCCATACTGGACAAAGATGATTTGGAAAATGTCTTAAACAAAACCTTTTGTAATTAATAGTAGGACAAGGTCAGATTTTGGCCAGCTACTAGTAACATGTAATCCAGTACAACCTGCCACATGGCTTCTGAACCAGCTTTCCCACTGGGGAGAAGAGTGCATGTCACCCGCACAGGATGAGAAATAAGACTTGTCAAAGGGTGGATGAACTTCTTATAAGACTCGATATTACATATGGAAAACTGAATATATTATGGAATTAAATTATATATGGAAGACTGGAAATTTTATCAAGAAACTTCAGAGTTGGGAAAAAATTGATATTTAAAAATTAAGTAATCTTTTCATATATATATATATACACACACATATATATATATATATATATATATATATATATATATATGGCTCAGATGGGGTGTCAAGCCTTGAATTGCAACCTTCCAAGAGATAGTGTTTTCAATAGAAACACTCAGTGTATTTGGTCTACTGTGAGTTGGGGTCAGGAAGAACATTTGACCTTGTAAAACTTTGTCTCATTCATTATGACAGGATCCTCTGTCAGGCAAGACCCACCTTTGTGTGAAATTATCCATGGTCTTTCTTAAAAAAAAAAAAACACAAAACAAAACACTGCTATGATGGTGAATGGTTAGAATTTTGTTTTGTTTTTGTATTCAGCACACTCAAACCTGCTCCATAAATATAATCTCTCAAAGTCTCACTGTTTATGGTCAAAGTCTCACTATTTGTGTGACTTCCTGTCTCATTTGTGATGTCACCATTATGGCAGAGTATACATGGAGCCGGTTACAGTGAGTTGAACAGTGAGAGCCAATATTTATAGGGCAGGTTGAATGCTGAAGGATTAATGCTTGCTTCATGCCACAATGTCATCTATGGTAGACTATTTGAAAATGGGGAGAGGCTTTCTAATCCCTACCTCATCTAATAAATAAAAATAAATTATTGTATTCATAAGATGAAAATTATCATTTTTCTTTATTGTAGGTCATTAATACCCACCATAAAATGCAGTATGTGTTTTTCAAATTCATCCTATGCATGGTAGTAAAGCCACTAAGACCCCAAAAGTTACTTAGTGTGGAAGAATTAGAAGCAGAAACATTACTAATGAGCATTAATTATAAAAATAAAAATCTTGTATTATAGGATTATAAAAAAAACACTATTTATTATTGGTTTCTATCTGTAATCAATTAATGCTGTTTTTTTAATGCCATGTCTCGTTTGGTTGTAAGCAATCATGACTTTCCATAGATTTTTCTTTATAATTAGTAAATTGTCATGTATTTTGGGGGAAAGATGGTGAAATGGTTTCCCATTGCTTTCTCCACTTTTTGAAATTCAGAGTTTTCTTCTCTTAGATTGATCACTACCCAAGGCAACTAGTCTAAGTCTACCCAGCTTTATTTAACCATTAACTGGTGGGGAGAAAAGACAGCTTCTTCCCTTTCTCAAAGGTATTTGTACAAAGTGGACACAATACTCACCTGGAATTTGAATATTGCTTGCCTATTCCACTTTACATACTAATATATTACACTACCAACACATGCCTAATGTCCCTGAAATGAGATGGTAGACATTACTAGGTCAACACAATTCTTGAAGTTACCATAGATCAAATGGTTTCAGTGACGTGAGAGTGATCTTATCAATTTTTTTTTCTGTTTTTATTCAGAATTATTTAAAAAAATTGTATTTTTAATATAGCAATTTTTTTTAACCAGATTTAAGAGAATTGTCTGTTATTTTTTATTTTATTTTTTTTTTTTTTTTTTATTCAGATTTACTTTACAAAATTGTATTTTTGATATTGTGATTTTAACCAAATTTAAGAGAATTTTCTGTTATTTTTCTTTTCAATTTTAAAATAGTTTTAATTTTTTTATATTTTAGGGAATGTGCTTTGACTGACTGGTCAGAGGCTGTTCAAAATGAAGAAGTGAGGAAGAAATTATGGGAAGAAAGTTTAAAGTGGACAAAAGTTTCCTTTCACAGCTGATTCTTTCACCTCAGACATTGTACCAATGGAAACTTGCTGATCTCTGAATGGATACAACTGTTGTGACATTGGAGATATTAATAAGCAGCATGCTGAATCTATTTTTTTTTTTTATATACATGTAACAAATGTTTGTCAATATGTTTTCACTTGGAGATTCTTTTCTTTCTCTTGTAGATCCCACCTCTTTTCACATAAATAATATTTTTGTTAATCACCAACTATAAACCTATTAGATCTTTCCTTAACTCTCAGAAATTAGTGGATATACTTTTTTTATCCTGTTTGTTTAATTTTTACAATTTTCAAAAAGCTATTCCCACTATTTACATTGTTTGGACTGTTGTCCTCATATTTATTGTTATATTCAAGCCATTTCGGCCATTGTACACTCCAGTCTTCTTCAGGTGATATATTTTGGAATTTTGAATCAATCTCTTTATTTCGTCCACTAAAGTCGATTGTTCTAGTTCCACATGCGTTTTCTGGATATCTCAGTTTTAGTTGTTTCCCTTTAGTATCTCAATTCTCCAAGTTTTTGTTCACCTCTGCTGTGACCAGGTATTGAACTTACAACTCTTTGGATCAAATCACTGGATTACTCCAACCAAAACTTTTATCCACTGGGCGATAACAAAACTTGAAAAGTTGAGTTACTAAAGGGAAATAACTGAAACTCAGATATCCAGAAAAGACATGGCACGTGGAACTAGAACAATCTACCCCAGTGAATGAAATAAAGTGTTCGGTTTGAAATTCCAACATATATCACCTGAAGAAGGCCAGAGTGTACAACATCCGAAATGTTGTTAATATGACAATAAAGATGAGGACAACAGTCCAAACAATGTAAATAGTGTAAATAGTTACAATACCTCATATCAGAAATATAGACAGATTTTAAAAAGCTTTTAAAAAAATTATTTAACAGCATTTTTGAAGTTGCAGATTTATAGAAATTAATATAAACATCCTGACCAGTAGATATGTGGGCCAGTTCATACGATATAAGTATTAATTGGGGTGTGGGGAGATTGATATGCTTGTAGATTACACTAGTTATTTTACATTTATATTTGAGGAATTTTCTTCTTTTTTTTTTTTTTTAAATTCAGGATTTCTTAATATCAGTTTAGGAATAAATGACTAAAAGAGAGAGGAAAAATGGCAGTCTCATCTGTTGCTTCAACATATTTGACCAATTTCGTTTTTTTTAATCTAAAGTGTTTTCTATCATTTCTCATTCATTTTGTCTGTTGTCAAGTTTAGAAAATGCTGACTGCTGTTTAGCAGAGATCAAAATGACCTCTGTGTAAAGTAAGCATTGTTTCTTCTTTTGTATAATTCAATTTACTTTGCTATTTTTTAATTTTCTAATCAGCCTTTGCATACAAATCGCTTTTCTGGTAAACTGAATTTCCCAAATGTTTTCTGAATGAAGATCCTTATTGTTTTAATTATTTTTTTCCACTTGAGTTGTGTCTAAGTGAACATGTATGGTAGATCACTTTATGACATAGATAATTGTGTAACCTGCCCTGTATTTCATGTAATTGCAAAAATTGACTGGGGAACATTTGAAGCAAAATGATGCTGAAGGATAAAAGTGTACATTCAAACTGAACTTCTTCAGTTGAGTCTGTTCACATTTCACTAACTTGGATTGTTGGTGATTAGTATTCTGGGTAATGGCTGGAGTTCCGTTTTAAGTTGCTGCCTTTTTCCACATTACCTCTAATTTAAATCTTGCTAATGAGAGCTCCCCACACTCAGATAATCAGAATTACTAAGTTATTGCCATGAGTATTTCTTTGACTGACCTTCATGTTCATATTGTTTCCAAGGTATTTTCTGATTTTTTTTGTTTTATTTTTGAGAAACTCGGGTGTCATAACTTTTTAAAAAAATATCTAAAAAGGAAACAGTCTTTGCCATTTTATAGATTATTTAAAAAAAAAAACCTGGAAAAAATATATTTACTCTTCTGTTCACTGGATGAAATTAGTTTTCAACAGATTTTGCTGTTGAAAAGGAAAAATATAAGGAACTTGATTGTCATTGTAAATTTTGTTCTGCTAATCTCAGATGCCTTATAAAATGTTTCTAATGAGTTAAGACTTCTTTAGTTTGTTTTACTTTTCTTAGTTTTTTTTTTCACATTGTTCTGTGAAAATGGAATTGCTGAGAAAAAAAAAATACAAAATACTGACTGAGTAAAAGATGTACTTTTGCTCTAAGATAAATGTTGGCTTGTGTTTTAAAACAAAACAAAAAAAACTGCTGTGCTTAAATCAAATAAATGGATTCGTATCTAACCTTTTTAAGATCATTTTTTTTTTTGTAATCATTTCACTCAAAACAAGGCAATAAAACCATTAAGACACAAGAGATTATTGATTGTGGAAGAATAAGAGAAAAAGAAAAACATTATTAAGAAGAAACAATAAAAGAACAGTAATTAAGACAAGATAACAATTGACATTGGATTTAAACTTTTGAAGATCTAAATTTTCTGGAAAGCAAGAAGCCAAAAAAAGTTCTGCAACTAAGAGGTACAATAGAAGAAACTATTAGCATAGAACTTATGGTTATATCTAGCCATTTGAACTGCAGAATGACGAGACCTAACTGTCAATCTAGTACTGTGCTTAAATTCATAAAGTTTACATACCAAAAAAAAAAAAAAGAAAGCTCAGCAGAAGAATTATTTCATATTGGCAGTTTTTTTTACTGAGTTTATTTATTTTAACACCTAATTATTAAAAAAAAATGAATTTATTAGTTAAAATGTACACATTTTACCTCTTTGGGATGTGAATGATCTGATTATATAGTATCACTTCTCTGCCTACAATGTCTACACTGTCACTTCTGGTCATTACCTAAAATAAAATGTCCTCACCTTTGTTTTTTTTTTTTTTTTAGAATCAATGCTTCTATATGTATATTAGATTCTGCCTTAAATTGAAAGAGATAAGCCCTATAAATTTTGCTCCCTATTAATAGTTAATTGTTTTTAAACAGATTTGTTGTATAAAAAGGACAAACTTATTTAAAAGTTGTTCTTCATTCTACTATTTAGCTATTTCTTGTAAGTAACATATCATTTAAATTGGAATCACTCTCTCTCTCTTTGTGCTAATACATATATATGTATATGTGTGTATATATATGTATATAACAATGAATCATTCATACAAAAAATAAATTAGTAAAGTTAATGATATAAAATGGCAAAATCCCTTCGCTAACAAAATTTTAAAGATGCATTAACCTACCAATCACTTGATGAATGTTATGATCCTTGTTTTTTTAAAATTATAAACTGTATTAGGTCTTCCTTAAATATGCAAGTACTTTCAACTGTACATTCAATCATCTTCAGGCATGGAAATTATTTTGTTTTTGGTAAAATTCAGGTGGCATTTGAGACAAATGAAGATCCTGAAGATGACAATGTACAAGTGATTGATAGGTTAATGCATCTTTAAAATTTTGTTAGTGAAGGAATTTTGACATTTTATATCATTAACTTAACTAATTTACTTTTTGTATGAATGATTCAATGTAATATAAATTGAACAGCACCACATATTTGATTTAATATATATATATATATATATATATATATATATATATATAATATGTATATATACACACACACACACACAGGCCTGTAGAGAGTTTAAAAAACAGGCATGTCTACTCAAATACATTTATCCATTAAATTTAACATTCATGTTAATGAGAAATAATGTCACATTCTAAATAAAAATCCGTGAATTCCTTAAAAGTTTCATTGTGCATATTGAAATTTCCAAAATGACTAATGTATTAGCCATTTTAAAGAATGTTGGTTTGTGCTATTGCACATGGTTTAGTGCAATGGTGATATGTAGGCTTTTAATTTAATTTAATAAGTAGGTTTTTCATTTTTTAACATAACAATTACATTTTGAATGTGTTCATATGTTGTTAAGATTTGCTTTTTTTTTTTGCTTTAACATCGACTAGAATTAAACAAATCCTACATGTACAATGTCCTAAAAATAAAAAGTGTAAATTCTTATTCACATACAAGAAAAACACAATAAAAAAAAGAAAATTTAAAATTAACAGAAGTAACTTGCCAGTCATTAACAATGAAACATATATTAGAGATTGCTGCCC
The DNA here is from genome assembly GCA_903632075.3 of Acanthosepion pharaonis. NCBI lineage: Eukaryota > Metazoa > Mollusca > Cephalopoda > Sepiida > Sepiidae > Acanthosepion > Acanthosepion pharaonis. The sequence continues at coordinate 2,401,836 of CAHIKZ030001213.1, forward strand.
AAATACAAAACATATATATATATATATATTGTATTAATGTGAGTAAAAGTTTGTCACTTAGCTAATTGATGTTACCTTCAGCATCCTGACTCCAGAGTTTCATAGGTGGGCCTGCCCGTCCACTCTTCAGCAGGTATCAGTAATTTATATATAAATAAAATTAATAGTATAACCTTTCCTTTGTGCATACGTAGTTATGTAAACATCAATTTAGTTTACTGAAGTCTTAAAGTCTTATATATACACACATGCACTAATGTTCACCCATTACACTAGGCTTGAAAGCCACTCAGTACAGAGGGTTAGTGTTATGATGAATGAAAGCGGTAGTAGGTAGCGAAAATAAGAAGGATAATGATTGATCTTTGACTTGAAGAGGTTAAGATTGTAGTGTTCCAAGAAGCATCTCTGTGGGAGTCTATTCTATAAAGTGGCAGTTCTTGGAGGAGGGATAAAGCTTTCTGAGTGGAACTTTCTCCTTAGGAAATGAAGATGAGTTGACTCTGTGGAAGTAGCATATTGTGTCTTAGTTATAAAGGTCTGAACTGCTGGAATGGCTTGAATAAACTATAGACACAGGAGAAAAAAGTGCTTATTATTAAACTAAGTGAATCACTGTATATTGTAGGTGGGGGTGGGGAACGAGTCTCTTGTCCTGAATGTCTTTGCAATCTGTTTTCTTTGCAAATAGCTGTAAATTATTCCGGAATAAGTTTTTTTCTGATGCATTTTAATTGCTTTTTCACAATTATTGTCACAAGAAACAAAATGGATCTTGAAATTGTCTACTTTTTTTTTTCCTTTTTTTCACAAATGTAAACTTAAAATTAGATTCATATTTTTCATAAAAATAAAAAAAAAAGAATAAACTCTACTGATTAAATCTGTGTTTATGTAGTTATCTATCTGTTTCTATTTACAATGTTTGGATTGTTATCTACACATTTGTTGCTATATTCACAACGTTTTGGCTGTTGTACACTCTGACCTTTTTATCCAAACTTCAAAAGACACATGGCCTAGTTGAAAAAAGCATTAGTAACCTAGTGATTTGACTCAAAGAGTTTCAAGTTCAATACCTGGCTACAGCAGAGGTAAACAAAAACTTGTAGAGTTGAGTTAAAGGGAAATAACTGATACTGATATCCAGTATCAGTTATCCAGATACTAGAATAATCTACCCCACTGGACGAAATGAAGGGTTTGGTTAAAAATTCCAGTCACCTGTAGAAGGCCAGAGCGTACAATGGCTGAAATGTGAATATGGTAACAAAGATGAGGATAACACTTCGAACATTGTAAGTAGTGTAAATAATTACAATACCTCATTTCAGAAATATAGACAGGTATCCGTTTCTTTCCATCTCTGTTTCTGTCTAGAAAAAATGCAATTAATGTGGTTATTATATTTTCAGCAACTATCTGAATAACTTAAACAATTTTAATTCAACTTAAAATGTGATTGTTAAATTTTTTTCCCCCTCCTGTATTTGGCTAGAACAAAAGTTTGTGTCTTTTTCAATAGGTGGCACTTAAATACAGGATTTCATTTCACATGTGACCGAAATTTATGAGAAACAGCGAAAAAGATATGTGCCATTTATGAAGGTGGTGCCATAGCTGAAACTACTGTTCATAGGTGTTTTGCTAGGTTCAGAAGTGGAAAAGTTGATCTGGAAAACCGAGAATATTCTAGTAGGCCTGGAGCTGTTGATGGTAACCAAATTGAAATTCTAATTAAAAATAATACAAGTTACACGAGATATTTCAGAATTGCTCCATGTATCTTATATGAGTATTTGAAAACATTTGGATGTGTGAATTATTACAATATTTGGGTGCCTTAAAAGAAAAAAAATTATATTGGCCACTTCCATTTGTGATTCTTTGCTCAAATGCAACACAATGGAACCATTTTTTGAAAAGATTATAGGTGATGAAAAATGGATTGTTTACAACAATATGGAATGAAAAAGATCTTGAAAAAATTAGCATCTGAAGCTGTATTTGGTGGAATATGAAGGACATTGTATATTACAAGCGCCTCCTGCAAAATCAGCCATATACTCTTCCTAATTCGACTGATTATACCAGGGCCTTGTGTCTCTTTGCAGACCCAACAGAAATTGGTACAGTCAGGTTGGGATGTCCTACCAGATACACTATACTCGCTTGACCTTACACTTTTGGATCAGCCATATTTCCATCCTTAGTAAAATACTTCAGTTCTCTGGAAGCCTGTAAAAACCACTTAGACCAGTTAATCATCTTGAAAGATGCTAATTCTTGGAGGATGGAATCATAAAGCTACCTTAAAGATGGTGAAGAGTAGTGGACCAAAATGTCACAGATGTGGTTGAATAAATTGATGTAAAAATATCTAAATATTGTCTTTGTTTAAATATACAATGTAATCCTCACTTAAGCTTTTTAAGTTGCATTCCAATTCTTGGTCACATGGGTTTGCACTGAAAGCTGAGTTAGTGTGTGTTGCAATCTCATAAAGTAACACAATGAAAGAAATGCCACATTGAGAAATAAGAACGCAAAGCCTGTTCCCCATATATGTAGGTGTATTATTCTAGACTTCCCCTGCTCGTATGGGTGGGTAGGTAGGTAATACTTGGGACAACTTCTGCTAATTCAGCTCTTTCCCCTACCAATTCCTTGTTCATCTGCTACTGGTATGGTGGCTGGCAATACGAAATGGAGGCACTGGAAACGCCCGGCCGACCAGAACTCTCCCTAATCCCAAGCATTATTGTTAATATTGACCAGCACTTAGATATACCATATTTCCTGTTTTATTGCCACTTGAACTCCACAAATCTCGTTACTACTCATTCCGTTTTGGTTAAAGTGAATGTTGCTTAGAAGACCGAACCAAAAGGAACCATCCGATGGTCTATCAAACAGAAACATTTGAGATCGAAATAAATGCACTTCTTTCCTTTCTAAATTGGTGTCCATAGTATCAGATTTGAAATGCACTTAAAGATACTATAAACGTTTGTTCTGACACAATATTCTTAATTTTAATAAATGGAAGGATGATTTTTAAAAACAATTTTTTGATAAAAATATTTAAAAGAAAAACTTTCATTAAATTTTTGAAATATTAATAAAAAAATCTTTATCTTAGATATTTTTAAAAAAATTCAAAAAACCTATATATATATATATATATATATATATATATATATATATAAATAAAAAGAAAGAACAGTAATATATATAATCCGGTGTTTTTATAGATATTTTTATTTTTACAAAATAGTGCTCAATGTAAATTTACAGAGCATTAATATTATAAATTAATTGATTTAAAATATTTAAAAAAAATCCAGACGACATGCATTTAACGGATGTCAGATTTGATTGAAAAATACATCCCTACCCCGACCAAAACGTAACTAATAACTGATACATCAAAATACAGCGATAATGAACACGCAAACGCCCCTTGTCTAGTGGAAGTGGATTTATCTGTAACCTTGGAAACGTGAATTATGATTTTAGCTGTGTCTTTAAAACCCAGTAATTTTAAAAGTTACTTCAAAATTCGCTTGAGGATGAAATGGAACTAATGTCTTTAATTACAAAATTAAATTCGGAGCTTTCAGCTTCCATTTTTGAAACATGGTTAGAACTGTGTAGCGAAAAAAAAAATATTTTAAATCAATTAATATATATATATATATATATATATATATATTTAAAAAGCAAAATATTTAAAAAAAAAAATCATTTTCTTACATTTGATATTACCCTATTTAGGAGTTATTTCCTACATTTTTTAGTTGAAATTTCAAATGATTTGATTTAAATGCCAATATTTTTCGTTTTTTTTTATTACAGTAAAATTCAACCTGTACTGGGGCCACTCGAGGCAGAGGGTTACCTTAAGGGGTAGTTTATATGGATAGGGGTGGGGAGATAACAGTTAACTCTAGACTTGAACAGATTAAGATTGTAGTGATCGGGAAAGCATTCTCTTGGGAGTCGGTTCCACAAAGTAAGAGGTAAGAAGCACAGTTTATGAGGATATGTGGGGAAGATAAATGTTAACCCTAGACTTGAACAGGTTAAGATTGTAGTGATCGGCGAAGCATCCTCTTGGGAGTCGGTTCCACAAAATAAGAGGTAAGAAGCACAGTTTATGAGGATATGTGGGGAAGATAACGGTTAACCCTAGACTTGAACAGGTTAAGATTGTAGTGATCGGGGAAGCATCCTATTGGGAGTCGGTTCCTCAAAGTAAGAGGTAAGAAGCACATTTTATGAGGATATGTGGGGAAGATAACGGTTAACCCTAGACTTGAACAGGTTAAGATTGTAGTGATCGGGGAAGCATCCTCATGGGAGTCGGTTTCACAAAGTAAGAGGTAAGAAGCACAGTTTATGAGGATATGTGGGGAAGATAACGGTTAACCCTAGACTTGAACAGATTAAGATTGTAGTGATCGGGGATGTATCCTCTTGGGACTCCTTTACACAGGGCAGCAGTTCGCGGGAAGAAGCTGTTCGATTGGAACTTACTTCTCACGAATGGAATCCAGAGGGAATGTGGATGGTTTTCTACAATGTAATGGCATGGCGGGTCCTAGCCGTGAAGCTTTGAACTGGCTGGAACGAAGGAATGTGGCTCGTCCGAGCACTTTCCATGCAAAAAAGAAAAAAATATATATAGGAATTGTCTTCCAAATTGTTTTTCCAAAAAATCTATTTTCACAAATAAATTTATTCATAAACGAATACTGAAAATTTTTATTGATATCTGATAATTATTTGATTCCTTCGTAAATCTTTAAAATGTTGATTTTGGTTCCTGTTGTCAAATGTATGCACACAAGCATTGCATGTACAGAGTGTGATGGACAAATTGTCATCATTTTATATTTTTTATTTTGCACATGCGCATTGTGTGTTTTTTGTTGATTACACAGTATAGTAGGATCAGTTAGGCACCGACTATGAGAAAAAGAGCACCATGATGCAATTCGCTCTGTCAGAAATTTGGAAACGGCATGCTGTACTGCTTGGCATTCGTGCCGGAAGCTCCATTACGAACATTTCAGAGTGTTTTGGTATCGATCTGAGGACAGAAAAAGTTGGCTGAGTCTAATTATGATTACTCTGATCGTTCTGATAAGAAAAGAACGTCCGAATTTGTTGGTGAGAGCCTCGGACTCAACATGGAAGCCTAGATCAAGTGCCTTGAGGAATTAGTGCTGCCCTGGGTCAAATGGGTGGCTGCTGGAAGATCCTATGTCTGGCAACATGACTCTGCACCATGCTACATAAGCAGGAGAACTCAGTCATGGCTGTCAGACAATTTCTCACGACCACATCACCCATTACATCTGGCCACCCAGACTGCAACCCTCTAGATTATTATGTGTGGGCGTATTTGAACGAGAGACTAAACAAAACTGTAACACCAAAGATGAACTGAAGGCAAGAATTATGGCAGTATTCACCAACTTAAATAAAGAGACCATCGATTTTATTGAATAAATTTACTTTTTAGTATTTCAAGATATTTTTAAGTAATTTTGGTAAATATATCTCTTAACATATCCCTTACATTCACTTATGTGCTATTACCCTTGGGAAATGTATGAATCCTCTTCTTCTCTCCCAAGCTATGGACAGGACAGACTGGGTTCTATAGCCTGGGATGGCAACTGGTCTACTGCAGAAAGAAACGGCAACCTACTGCGGGAAAAATCTGCCTCGTCAGACATTTATCAAAAGATACATGATCACCTAAGCGTGTATCACGCATGGCACGTAACTGACTGATATCTCTCAAAATGAGGTATCAGTATTATTTTCATTTTTGTCTAATGTAGACGACAATTTATTTATCGCACCCTGCATTGGGGAAAACAGTAGAATATAAAATTATTTTGTATTAGCGTTTATAGCTATTCACATTTTGCATAAACTATTTGATTTTGGGGATTGTTAGCGCATTAATTGAAAACACGTTAATTAGGACCATATTAATTGTGGGTGTTCTCTCTCTCTCTCTTTCTCCCCCCCCCCCACTGTCAGCTAAAAGTTTTAGATCACACTCTGGATTTCGAATAATTGGCTCGAAATTGAAGGTTGCGTGTCCTTTTCAAAACTAATTTACTCGCTCGCTTCAGGCGAGATCGACTTTCTCTTCCTGAATAGTTTTATATTCAATAACAAAATTAATCTATGACTGTATAAAGTTTCCTTAAAATTTTAGCTCTTTTTGTTTAATTCACCTTCCTGTCAAATGATAATCTTAAGGTGGGGGGATTTTAAATTTTAGCCCCCCCCCTCTCTCTAAAAAAACTGAACGCCATTCACAAATGCGTTAAATAGTTTCATTATCCTAACTCAGCAGGTTTTAAATAAACAAGAGAAGGCATGAAACCTACTATTAAATCCAGAGGGTATACCCAAACTTTTGGTTTATGGTGTCTGCGTGTCATGAACATTTTTTTACGCAAAAAATAGGGGTTCGTACTGTACTCAGGTAATTTTTTGAAGAGGTTTGAAATTATACAGATTGGTTTCACCTATATACAGGTAAATTATTTCTGAACTGGTTAAAATTCAGACAAAAAAAAAATTGGGGGTCGTACGATACGCAAGTAATTTTTCGAGGAGGTTAAAATTCTGCATTTTCGATGACCGGTTGCATTATACACAGGTAAATTTTTTCTGGAGGGGATAAAATTCATGCATTTTTGTTAAGCGTAACCTACCTGGTAGGCCTACATTCTCCTGGTACCTGGCTAAACTTAACGGTACAGGTAAGCTCCTTTAGCCTGCCTCACGTGCCTTGGCATGAATGAAAATAAAAGTACGGTATTATGGAATTAACACATTAATTCCATTTATATTTTACGCGCGCGCGAGTTTCCTGCCTTCCTTCCACACTCGTGCGTGTGTGCGCGCGGTTTGCACCCCTTCCTTCCTCTCACAGCTACACGTAGCAGTAACCTGGAGGAAGAACTTCGCTAGCTCCTACTGATGAAGTCAGACTAACAGATTTTGAATTATTTTTCCCGCGCGTTTCGCGGCGTCTCAAACGGCCAGCGTTTGCAAGCCAGTTGCTTCCCGATCTTCAACCTGACTAGACGGGCAACTCATTTATTCCGTGCCCTTAACCCATATGCGGGCCGGAATATCTTATCTCAACGATGTTGACCCCACACTTATTTACCAAGATTTTTTCTCATCTTGACGTTACCCGCAGGTCAACCAGTTGTTCCGTTTTCGACCAGAAAACGTTTGAGACACATCGTTCGAGACGCGACACAGTCGCAAGCAGAACTTATCCCTCGTCAGTGAACCAATCGTAAATACAGACAAGGATATCCTACTGACGAACAACTTGCTATCCGCAGGTCAGACCTTCTCCGTTTTCGACCAGAAGACGTTCGAGACACACGACACAGTCGTGAGCAAAACTTCGTATTCAACAAGTGGCTTATTTTTATCCCTCGTCAGTCAAACTTGAAATACAGACAGGGATATCTTATTGACGAACAAACTTGCTACCCGCAGGTCAGACCTTCTCCGTTTTCTGCTAGAAAATGTGCAAGACACACGACACAGTCGTGGGCAAAACTTCGTATTCAACAGGTGACTTACATTTATCCCTCGTCAGTCAACAGTAAATACAGACAGGGATATATTACTAACGAACATACATTTTTCGTCTCCCTGGGCTCGCCGTAAACAACTCCACAAGACCATGAAACTCGCTTCAAACATTCTTCGTTTCTCCTGGCTAGATGCCCACAGCAATCCGGTAAAATTTCCAGCAGCCAATTCAATGCCTCACCAAAAACTCTGAGACGACCGAACATTCTTTCTAACTATGAACCTGAACACAAAAATACCACACACACTTACAACGCCAAAAAAAATCCACAGTGAGTACTCCTTTCTATCTGTGCGCACATACACCTCGTGTTTAACGAGTTTCCTTTTTCCAGAACCTTATAAAACTCTTTTTCCCGCCTTGTTCATCTTGCATTTCTATTTAGGCGCGGAACTTTTCCTTGATCTCGTACCACGAGATAATCTACTTGTTTCCATCTAATTAAAGTTACACATGTTTTACAAACAGACGTCTTTGTCATTTTATTCCGGCTATCACTTTGATGTTTATTAATTTATGCACTCGTTCATTGACCCCTTTCCTCTCACTGTCCGTTCACGCATTATTATTTTTTTTTATACATTGCTTGTGGACTCGGTAGTTTAGTGTGGTGTCTGGTACAAGGCCACTTTGTAATAAACCAGCACTGCACGCTGCCGGGTCCGCAACAGTATCTAAATCTTCGTACCAGATATTTTACGGTAAGAGATTTTTTTTTTTTACAATTTTAGGGCAGCTTTGTACAAAAAGGGATGAAAACCATTTATTTGTTGTATGCCCAGTATTGCAATGTGTAACTACGGTAGACCTGCTCGTGTTGCTCAGAAGGTGGGGTCGTATTATACATGAGCTATATAAAAAAAATCACGTTTTCCCTCAAAAGATTTGGTATATATATATATATATACACCGAGTGTAACAGCAAAATTGTCTATTTGTTAGGTTAAGCTTTCAACCGTTGTATCTTAGAAATGATGAAAAATATCTTACTGGAATTCTCCGAGGTTTTTATAACACTATTGGACTCTACTTGAGCAGTAAGCATGTATAATTATTCTCCAAGCTTAACAGAAGAATCATAATGGAATCGATCATAAACGAAAATGATATGTTCATAATTAATCATAGCTAAGGATCGAGAGCGCATGAAGGATTGACATAAAGTTCCATTATATATATATATATATATATATATATATATATATATATATATATATTCCGGGATCATTTTCCAATTTATTCAAGATGATCGTCGCCCTCCCTAACTTTCTAACTTTCTGTCCTGGAGTAACAAGGTGCCTCACAGGTTCCACGTACGACTTCATTTTCAAGTCTTTTCTTTCGCTGCTCTTTGGGCTGTCATAGGTGAAACTCTTCTCTCACGTGTCAAACGTCTTATGAGTTGGATCTTTTCTAATTGATCTTTTTAGTTGTAAGTTGAAATGATGATCCTCTTCCTGTTGTGACTTCTTGATCCAGTTGTCCTCTCTAATGTTCCCCTTTTTTTTTAAACATATTAACCGTTCTCTTGAGGGTTTTTGAATGGAATTTGAAGATGGAAGCCAGAGTATGAATGTTGGTACCATTACTGAAGGCCTAAATGATCTTTTTCCTCTCACCATTCCTCATTTAAGAAAATAGTGTGTCTGACACAAAACGATTTTAACCTGTTTTCTTTCTAGCTGAATAACTCAAAGGTTTTTTCAGTGATTCTTACGACAAATGGTTTAAATCTATGTTTTATTTCTGCGGGTACAAATCACTTTTTGTATATATATATATATATATATATATATATATATATATAAAAGTGAACATTTAGAGGCGACAGGCTGTTTCATGCTACACGCTCTATCTCTGATATTGAGCACTTTATCCCATAAATATGGTACACCTTATGAGTATATTTCTTCATATATATATATATATATATATATATATATATATATATATATATATATCATTTCACCCCACAAGTAAGCTGGTAATGTCACTAGTACACTAGTACGCAGGGGGTTACAGGGAGTGAAAGTAAATGAGAAGATTGAAAATTGGGGGGAATTTAAGGAAAGCGCAAAAAAGAAACAGACTTCATCATGATCCTTTTTAATATGTATTCATCATGACACAGAAATTACTATGTTTCGAAACCAAAGCCTAAATCTTAAAATTAAAATGTAAAGTTCAGTTCCATTTTCAAACGATGCAGAATAATCTTTGAAAAAATGATTTACACTATTTATAAGCCAAATAATATTATATATTTTAAACTGTCGGGGAATTAGAATTCAAAAGTTTTTATTAAGTGGGTGTTGGCTTTTTTGATAAATCAAGATACAAGTATATTTTTATGTGGCAAAGTGAAAATCAGTTAAGGTTAGGTGGGGGTTTGGAATTTCTGTATGTTGATACTGACTTCCTTTTATGCGAACATGTCATCAGTCTGTTTTTGGGGGGTTACACTACAGTTCAATTGGCATTTTTATTTATTTTCTTATCTTTCAAACTAGAGATTTTCTTAAAGGGGTTTTCAAATATGATTGTCATATTATTTATATTTATATTTTTATTTATAAAGATCTAAAATAATATATTTATTATATTCACTAATAAACTATATATGGTATTGTAAAATTAAAATATTAGAATTTAATAACGCATTAATAAACTATTTTATTTATGATCAAATAATAGATTTATAATTACGTAAATTATTTTTATAATTATTTTTTAAGGAAAATATGAGACAATATCTACAAAAAACTGCTATTTCATTTCTTTGATTTAATAAATTTTTATCTTTCAGAAAATTAATAATATATAACTTTTCCTGTAGGCACAAAAGACATGGGTCATTTAAAGATCTACATGTTCTCGTTTTTTTTTTTATTAGTTTTCAATTTACTGTGGGTGTTTTATTTGTTTCTTTGATATGCCAAAATATTTGGATAGGGATGTTTGGTTGCGATACTTGATATTATTGAAGGAAGTCAGATGTTGATTCCATCTTAATTTAAATTCATTTTTAGTAGATGAAATAGATGAGATAATGCATTGGTATACGTATATATATTATCAGGGGATATCAACAATTGTTTCCAGATTTTCTCATTTACTTTATTTTTATATGAAGTTAAAAATATTTATGTGTTTTTTATTGGCATGAGGTTAATTTTTTCTTCTTTGTGTATGTCTATGTGTTTGTGTGTGCGTGCGCATGCGTGCGCATGCGTGCATGTGTATTTATGTATATATACGTGCATATGCACTTGCCTTCTTATACTCCCCCATTATTCTTTTTCCTTCTTTATCTTTCGACTCTGAGTCTCAAAGATAATGTAACATTGTTATTTCAGGTGTCAGAGACAGGAATTATTTTTAGGTTAATTTTCTTGAATATTCTGGGGGTTCTTTTTAATATTACATTAATATTATTAATTTAATATTAATATTGCTGATTGATGTATGATTATTTCTTTATATATAAAATATATGTTGCCTAATATTATATGTTTATAAAAAAAAACAATTGATTCCGCAGTATGAAATTCCTGAGAAAAAAACTACTAAGACATATCATTATATTAATTGAACTATATACTTAGTTCATGCCATGTTAACTGAAAAACACGTGTAAAAAAAGAATTCGTGGATTTACTATATTACAAAATTCATATAAAAATTCTCACTTGAAATTTGGAACTTAAGCGTTGCGACTCGCACGTTCCGAGATTGTATAATCGTCAATAAATAGCAGATTCTTAAAAAAACATCTTTCGGTCTACAAACAATTATTTCGTCTTCAAGTTTTAACTTTAAAGGAAAAAAATTACAGCCTGATGATGGAAACAGGGACCTTCGAAAGTACTTGCTTAACTTAAAAATATACACTAGAAACACCTGACAATAGTTTTATAAATGAGGATCACATCATTCAATGGATTAACAGTATTTCAATGCATACATTATGTTCTACTAGCAAAGTGATTTCGCCATTAATCGCATTTTAATATTGCTGATTGATTCTATGTATGATTATTTCTTTATATATAAAATATATGCTGCCTAATATTATAGATATATATATATGTACAGGGCGTATCAAAAATACTTTTACAAACTTTGGGGGTGGGTTCCTCACACCAAAACAAGGGAAAATATCCACATAAACATATGTCCAAATGGCGATAGTTGTACCTCAACCTCAGTTTGATTCATACCTTTCCAATGGTCATCTGTGCGAAAGTGAACTCGAACAGTATTTGAACTTGGTTCGCTTATTTCATTTTCCGAGTCGCTAATCGTTACACCACCTGCACATTCAGTTTTAGAGTTATTTACTAAATTTAGCTTGATCTCTTGGAGGGTTCTTATTCAGTGATGATCGAACTCATTATCTTATAACTGTTCTCTGTCAGACATGAAAGTAAATAAGTTTGGCATAAGGCTATTATTGTGGATGAGCTCGCGAAGATCGAACTCACTAGTGTTAAGTTGTAAGATTAACTTTCTACCCTTGACAAGTCGTAGTAGTTATATTTATAGTATCAGATATTTGATTATCGCAGCGGAAAATGGATTTGGCATGCCGAGATTAAATTCCAGCCGAAGCCATTGCATTCACTTTTGAACAAATACCATTGGAGAAGGTATGATTCCGTTAATTCGCCCCACCCTTAGTTAGGCGTTAATACCAGGTTAGATTGGGCTCTCTAGTTACAGAAACCCAAGCAACAATGCTGAGCATGGTGAAGCTGTGGCCCTATACTTCACATGAGAGTCTACAGGGATTAAATACGCTGTAGGCAATACGTTTGATACCACCCACTGCATTTCAAAGATTTGCCTAAAAATTGAAGGTTACATGCCTTTTTCAAAATTAATTTAATAGTTCACTTCAAACCATCACATATTATCATCATTATTATTATTATAATCATTTTCGGTATTATTATAAACATTATTATTATCATCATTAATATTATTATTATCATTATTATTATGATCGTTATCATTATTATCATCATCATCATCATTATTATCATCGTTATTATCATATTATTATCATCATTATTATCATTATCGTCATTATTATCATCATCACCATTATCATCGTTATTTTCTTCTTCTACAACAATAACAATAATAATAACAGTGGTGGTGGCGGTGGAATTCATCCATTACTGTATAAAGGTTCCATTTTAATCCTTTTTTTTCCTAATCTACCTTGCTGGCTTACGGTAATGTTAAGGGTGGCGCATTTTAAATTTTAGATAATCCCCATACCACTCTAAAATATTTGACGACATGGTCTAATCAGTTAAATAGTTTCAGCAACATAGTAAGAGTAAATTAAACCAAATAAACTTAATAATTATTAAAATCCAGAGGGTGGTTCTAAAATTTGGCCTATAGTGTCTATTTAATACATTACAGGAATTACATGCATCAATTCGGAAACTGCACCTCTTAACTCCGAACAAAGCAGCAATATTTGAGATGAGTGTTCAGTCCAAAACACGAGCAAGAATTTGAATATTACTTAATACAAAGTTTCTCTGCTGTGGAAAATAAGAAAAAGCACAGAAGAAATCAATAATCTTTCCAAATATGTGGAACTCTTTTGTTGCGGGGGTAAATAAAGATATGAATGAAAGTTGCGTTCGAAGGCCAACTCTTCCTCTCCGTAAAACGCAATATTATGCAGCCAAGTTTGAAAAAAAAAAAAAAAAAAATTCAAAGGTCGCGAACATCCTTAAAAAATGGAAGAATCAACCCACACATTTTACGTGGGAGATACACACAAGGTCGTCAGTCTGAATAAAATCGTCAATCCCTGCACAGACAAATGCGTCGTTCAACGACAAAAAAAAAAAAAAAGAAAAAAAAAAGAAAAAAGACCACTCCTCTGTTTCAATTGTTGCATCATGGCAATAAATCAGTACGCATTACTCTGGAAGGAACCAAAGCAGACAATGGAAGCGAAATAGAACGTCTTATGTCACATAATATTTAGTTAGCGAAGTCAGGCACAAGGACATTTACTGAGGATCGAACTCTCTACACTTGTAATGTTATAGTAGCGTGGGGCTTAGAGATTAAAATGAACAGTTGATTTATCCACGCCAACAAGGTTAATAGAGAAAGATAATGACGAGGAAACACACGGATAATTTTAACAGAACAAGATAAAGAATTTATTTACGAATTTACACACTTGAAGTTGTGTCAATGGCTAGTTTCAGGAAAATAAATCAGAATTCTTAGTCCGTAGTTTTTTGTCATGAAGAGGAAATGTTCATAAAACAGTTTAAGTTATCTGACACAAAATAATATTAAAAAATGTTGAAAACAAAGGTAAGGGAGTTCATTGCTCACCAAAGGGATACATGGTTTGCATACGTTCAAAAGTAGACGAAGTGAGATAGTTTGAAATACGTAGCCTTCTTGGATTGTTGAGATAAAATTCTTTGAGGTGTTGCGTGTTGGTTAAGGCCAATAATATAGTTAAGTTTCTTTTCTCGCACTTCTCGCCTGTGGAACTCACTTCCGACTTTTTGCTTCCCTGTCATCTACAATGTTCAAAAAGTGAAAGCCTTATAGCACAGCCATATAAAATTTATAATTTACTAAAACTTTATAAATTGTATATGGACAAAGAGGCATGGCACCAGCACATTATTACTAAATCATTGTGCCATCAAATAAGACCTTCATTTAGAAAGAAATTATACTGAACAATTTAGCTGTATTATTATGTAATCTTACTTATTATAAAACGCAGATTGTGTGTGTGTGTGTGTCTGTACGTTTATATATTAGATCGGATTTCCTACATTTTTCAACCGATTTCAACAAAACTTCACAGGACTACGTAAAATTACCTTGCGGTGGTTCTGACAGCGCCAAAAATTGGAAAAACACAATTGTTTTTGCACGAAATCGATTTGAAAACACGATTAAGAGGCATCGCTGTTTCGAGAATTAAAGGGGGACAACTCATATCGAGTTATACTTATAAAACCCAAGTTGTTTGTGTTTGTGTGTGTGTGTGTGTGCGCGCGCGTGCGTGCGTTTATATATGGGATCGGATTTCCTACATTTTTCAACCGATTTCAACAAAACTTCACTTTTTTTTGGCAGGTAGTGTTTCTTATTGTCTTGCACACTTTTTTTTTCTTTATTTTTACATTCAGAATGCTTTAAAAATTCCATTTACAAGACAATTGTTTAGAATAAAATTCTATTCAATCGATAGACTCATAACGATTGAAAACAATGTTTTTGTTTGAGTTTGGGTTTGACCAATTCGTAAAAAAAAAAACAAAAAAAAAAAAACTAATTAAGACATGCGTGTTTATCAACCTTAAACAATAATCTTTGTCAATTTTATTTTTCAGTCTTTATGATGGTCGATACTTGATCTATCTCTTACTTACGCCGGGCTCTACTGCTAGTATGTTACAAAGTGCAGTAGTTTTAGTGTGATTTTCAATAAACAATGCAAATTTAAAACATTAGTCTTATAATTTGTGCCCAGCAGTATTATGGTGTTATATAGACTTTTAT
Source organism: Acanthosepion pharaonis (assembly GCA_903632075.3). Classification (NCBI taxonomy): domain Eukaryota; kingdom Metazoa; phylum Mollusca; class Cephalopoda; order Sepiida; family Sepiidae; genus Acanthosepion; species Acanthosepion pharaonis. The sequence continues at coordinate 2,417,056 of CAHIKZ030001213.1, forward strand.
CTATATTTTGTTTTTATTAATTATCATCTAACAAATCTTATTTGTTGAGTAGCCTTTTTTTGTAATCTTTTACAATTTTTTACACAGTTTTTACTTCTCAAATACAGCTAAAATAGCATATTTTGCTTGTGGTGATTCATAATTAGATTTCTGATTTGAATATATTTTCCATTCAATTCATCTTATACAAAAGATATCAACTTTATTTGGATTTATTCTTCAAATAGTAAAATTTTGAGGTCAGTTTGGAAGCAGAAAGCTTCGGAAATTAGCTATTTCTGTACATTTTTTCATACAACCTTTGAAACTAAATACTCAAAAATTGGTAAAAGCTATGAATTTAATTTTTGGTATCAGTACTTATCGCATGAAATCCCTGCTTTCACACCGAGTGCAATGTTGATTTTCTAAAGAAATTGAAAAATCAACCTGCCTTGATACATAAGCCTGTCAAATTACATTATTTTTCACACAGGTCTTTGGTTTCGACAAATTCGTGCCTCAATAGCGTCAAAGGACTGAAACTCTGCTCTTATTATATTTCTCTGTGAAAATTATATTTAATTTTTTTTCAAAAACAGTTGTAACGAAAACTATGACTAATTGAAAAAAAGCTTCGTGCGTCGCGTTTCGTCCCCAAGTGATGTTTACAATGGTGCCACTACAACTGCGCACAACGGAGAAGGGTGCTGAGAATTTTAAATTTTTATTAATCTTTTTTTTTAAAATATATGTTTTGGGTGTATAGTCTAGCCGATTTCATTTAGTTTCTTTTTGTTTATGTTTTTATCCATTTGTTATTAAATATTTCATATTTTAATAATAGAAGATCTACTAAGAAACGTGAAGTGTGAAATTGGACGTAAATTTACCAGCGATTAAAGCATTTTCTATACATTTTAGTCTTGCTTTCTCTTCTAATTAAAGTGGCATTTCTAAATCAAAATTATGATCAGAATCATTATCGTGAACAACTAATGCATTTAATGTGTTGCTTTGTAAAAGATTGATTTTGTGTTCATATTTTCTTTCGTTTAAATTTCTTGAGGTTTCTCCAATGTGTTCCTTGTGGTAATTATTACAGGTAATTTTAGGTTAATTTTTCATTTTTTTAGGTTAATTATTATGTAATATGTTATACAGTGCCGTAGTTTTAGTGTGATTTTCAATAAACAATGCAAATTTAAAACATTTTGTCTTATAATTTGTGCCCAGCAATATTATGGTGTTATATACACTTTTATCTGTTCTTTGCTTTTATTAATTATGATTTAGCAAATCTTATTCATTGAATAGCCTTTTTTGTAATCTTTTACAATTTTTTATACAGTTTTTACTTCATTCGTTTTACTACAGGGCCCCACTTACAAGGTTATGTTGTATTTGTCTAAATCAAATAATAAATTCTTTGAGGTGTTGTGAGTTAATTTTCTCTTTAAGTTTTTTGCGTATTATTTTGTTTTGTATTAATGAAGTCTTTTGCCGTTTTAGAAGTAGTTGTCGCAAATTTTATGTTCAACTTAGATAAATTATTTTCAATTTTAGTTGTGATAGAGTTTGCGGGTAAAATAAGATATTTTGATTCGTTGGGTTTGTCTGAATGATTCACTCTTCTATTTTGAAATATTTTACGAGCCTTTTGTTTGGCGTTGAATATATTCCTATGAAAATTAAATAAAATATGGATAATTGTTGTGGTAGGATCCACCTAATTTGCATAGTGGAGTACCGACCATATAAATATGGTTGGTACCGGGAAGACGAGGGGAGGAATCAAGAGATTCAATCCAGAGACTCTGCCCGACTGCGACTAAGTCAACATATTCTCCAGGAACGGTCTTCCCAAGAATATACCAAATGACTATATGTAAATATTGTGTACACTTTCTTGTTTCAATACATTTTGTTCTAAGTACATTTTGTGTTGTATTATTATTCCATGCATTAGTCAAGTGTCAACAATAATTCAACACAAAAATCATATGAAGCCATGTTTTCATCATTGTATGTAGTTTGGTTCAGATTAATGTCCATGTCCACGTCTTTGTTTTTTTTCTACAGCATTTATTTTTACGCATGGCTCAAGGATAGAAGTTGGTCTTCAAGCGCTTTGTCTTGGATCAAATAGAAGTAAAACATAACCATGTGGGTAAGAGTTCAAATGGAATTTCCAAAAGCTAGAGATTCTGACGATTGTAATAAGAGCATTTGTAACGGTGTCAGAGAATGTTGCCCAATGGCTGAAAGCATTAGATTTAACAATGTAAATAGTGCTGCAAAGGCCAGTTTGTTTAGTACAGCGCAAACAACCAGAAAAATACTGGATACCAAAGGCTGTGGTATGTAGCTTAATATGCAATGAGTGCAAAACCAACTAACAATATCTAATAAGCTGTGCAAAAAGAAATAATAATAATAATAAATACCCTGATACTACAAAAGGCATGGCTCTTATGACTTCTGATTTTAATTGATTAGAGGTGCTAACATATGTTTTTTTTATCGGTTTCACCCAATGAAAGGCAGTAAAGTCACTAAGAGACAAGGGGTTACAGGGTATAGAAGAATTAGGAACAGAAACATTAAAAATGAGCGGGAAGAGAAAAGGGCATTCAGGAGGACAGTAGATAGAAATTGGTATTGCATTTAAATTTTTACAGATTAAAGTTGGCTGGAAATCATGAAGTCGGAAAGGAGTACCACAAGCGAGAAGTGCAAGAAACGAAACGATTAGCATATAATTTACGGCTACATATAGCTAGATCATCTGTAAATTGAGATCTTGACGCCAGTCGAATACTGCGCTTAAATTCATAAAGTCTAGGTACCATAGCGAAGAGCTTATCCGAACAATTACCATGAAAGTATTTATAGAAAAGACACAAAGAGGCAACTTTACAGCGGTGGGAAAGTGGCTGAAGCCGATCTGCCAGAGAAGAACCAATGATATTTCTGATTCTTCTTCGGATTTTATCAAGGAGCACAAGGCAAAACGCAGGGGCATAAGACTATATGTGGCGTAAATATTCTACGCATGAACGAATGGTAGAGTTATAGATATGTAAAATAGATTCTGTCAAGAAAAAAATTGTCTAGCACGACACAGTGAACCAGCTTTCTTAGCAGCTGACCTAGCAATGGATTCAATAGAATGGAAAGCCACTTCATATCCGCTGAGAACTTTAGTACGAGAAGGTTCAACGAGTCGCTTTCTTGGCGGTTAGCATCAGACATGCTGATGGTTTGTATGTGTGTTTGGTGAAATAAGATGAGCTGCAGTATGTATTCCGTTAAGTAACACATATTTTCTTGCCACTGACTGGATCATAACCAGTTGGGCGTATCTTCTAGGGGCTGACACACTGTTCATAAGCGAAAGTAGTGGAAGAGTGTCATGTCCGGAGGTCGAGAGGGTTGTTTTTTCTTAGTTTGATTTATTTGTTTTTATGGCTTTATCAACCTTTTGTATGTTATTTAAAGCTAGCAAGTATTTTTAGAGTGTGAGGCTTTTTTTGGAGATAAGGATTTTTACTGATACAGGATTTACTAACTGACCCATAGCTGTGTGGAAAGAGATGAATTCATATCTTTCCCAAAGGCATTTGCGCATAAGAGAATATAACGTACCCAACTAGAATTGAAACTCGACTGTCCTATTTACAATTCCGAGCCGTGAGCCATGACACCAACCGTAAATAACATCTAACAACATCCGGTATATCCAAGCGGTTACTCATCTAGGTACTGACTAGGTTCGACGTTGCCCGGAAGTCGTTTTTAAGTTTGAAGAATGTGGTAGATTTCTTGATACTTGGGAACACGCTTAGTTATATCTGAGCAGACTAGGTTAACCAACCCGAAGGTATTTCTAACAGGGCCCAACCTACAAGGTTATGTTATATTTGTCTAAATCAAAATCTTTCTCCATGTCACCCACATTTGACCATGATTCATACACCTGGCACTTATCAGAGTGTCATGATGATTTTATCGGATTTCATATATATATATATATATATATATATATATATATATTACCCTGTGTCACTTAATCAGTGTGTTGCTCTATCTCAATAATATTGTTGGTTGAGGGAATCATGCCTTTTAGTTGTACTGTATATTCTTTTTAAATGGCTACTGTTTTAAACACCATTTTCACATAAGAGGCGCACATTGGGTAAAATCTTCCCATTGAGTCGTACAAGACAAAACGTTTCCTGAAAAATAGTTTTCTGTGAGAAAATTTACAAAGAACTGAAGGATTTTGCAAAAAAAAAAAAAATGATTTTTTTTATACGGAAAAGAAATACGTTGAATCTATTAATTATTAGCATTGCTGCTGGTTCTTCTTCCATGTGCTGCGTCCGTTCAGGTCATATGCGACCATGGCTCTCCACAACTTCCTATTCTCAGCAGTTTTTCTCCCCGCCCCTCGTTGCGCCACTCATTCCCACAAACTCGTCAATTAAGTAGCCCGCCGCCTTCCCCTATTTCAATATGCCATGTGAGGATTAAGTTTTCCAAGCCCTCTTTTCTCATTATGTATCCAAGGAATTTCAGCTTCTTTTCCTGATTCTGGATAGAAGTGTTCGTTATGATGCCATTTTTTAAAGACTTCCTTGTACATGGAATTTTTAGTATCCTTATTTAGAACCATGATTCTGGTGCCTCTAGTTATTATTCTCATTTATCGGGGGTTGGGAGAATTTACTGCCATATAAAAGGATGGATATAACATGGCAATCAAGCACTCTTTTCTTTGTTTCTAACGAAATTTTTCCGTTTCTCTGAACCTTGCTTAGCTTTTGGAATGCTTCTTTCACAATGAGACAGCACATTTAAACTAAGTGATGTGTTTAGGGGCCTTGTATGAGGTTGTGAATGTGTTGTATGCTGACGAACAAAAAGTTTTTGCGTAGAGCTGGTTGGAAGAAATTAGACAAAAAAAAAACAACAACAGAAAAACAAAACCAACAAAAGCAGTAGCAAATCCAACAGAACTGACAAAGTAAACCTGTGATCTGCTCTTGAAAATGACCTCTAATCAGCAGTTAACAGGAGAAAGAAATGGCTTGTAAATTTTAACGCCTCTATTTAATTCCTACAGAGAACCTTTTCTGTCCGCCATCAGCATGGCTGATGCTAGACTCCAGAAGAGCAACACTACGCCTTTTTGGTCTTAAGTTTTCCATTGACATGATGTGCAGCGTCTGTATCGAATCAATAGCGCTTCGTTTCTTGCAAGGAAAGTTGGATAACTATATCATGCCAGAATTCTTTCTCGTCAGAATCCATCTTGCATATTTGGTCTGCTGTACATCTCAAGATTCTTGACAAAATCCAAAGAAGGATCTAAAATGTAATCGATCCGGACCTGGCATCTCGACTTCACACACTTTCTCACCGACGTGACGTGGTTTCCCTCTGCTTTTTCTACAAATATTTTCATAGTAACTATTCTGACGAGATTTTTTCCCTGGTGTCCCGAATACATGAATCTAAGCGTGTTAATAAATAGATTGACATCTAGGTCCCACCGTTTTACTATTGAAATAGCTCAACGCAACCACCACTTCTACTCCAAAAGTTTCTTTTCTCGCACTTCCCACCTCTGGAACTCTCTTCCGTTTCCTTGCTTCTTTGATAACTACACTCTTCAAAAAGTTAAATGCAACGTCAATCGCCTTCTGTCTTCTTGAATCCCGTTCATCATTTGTCATGTTTTCAATACTCTCTATCCTCAGTATTTTCTCTCACTTTCACTTCCTACCACCCCATGGGCACAAGTGGCATTACTCCCTTGCTTGGGTTGAAATGATTAAAAAAAATAAAAACAAAATAAAATAGAATTTTTATTATTCTAACGGAAGCTTTGGTAACTTTTGCTAAGGAGTGTGTTCAGAATAATTCCTAAAGGAGTGACCAAAGCTAGGAATATTCTTGTGATAAACTTGTTAAAAATAAATGGTTTGATTCTCTTTGTGTTGAGTGAATGTGTGAACGAATATAATATTTAATAACAAAAAAAAATAATATTCGTGGTTTTGAAAGCCTAATCTATAATGAGATGAAAAAAGATTTTGAAGAGAAAAAAATGATTATTTCTGTTCGCATTGCCTATTGTAAAAATTCACCGAAAGACACTCACTAATATTTACAAAAAATTATCAAATAAGGAAACAGAGAAACCGGAAATAGAAAACTTCAAAATCGATTCCAATGGGAACAAATCATAAGATCAAAAACCGAATGAAGAAACTCTGAAGAAGGACGAGCAAATAAGGAAAACTCGAAGCCGTCATCAAGAAATATGGATGCAAGCAGAATACACAAGACAATTTCTTTGATAAATCATTTCTCCCCCAAACAAGGCAATAATGCCACTAAGACGCAGATGATTGAAGAGAATGAGAAGACTTTAGTGAGAAGTGAGGAAAGGACAATAAAGCCACAAGATTCAGGAAGACAGAAGATAGCGACTGACGTTGGATTTAAACTTTTGAAGATTGTAGGTGACAGGGAAGTAAGGAATTGGTGGAGAGTTCTACAGACGAGAGGTGCCGAAAAGAAACAATTAGAATAGAACAAAATGGTTGCATCTAGTTCAACAGTAACGATATAGAGAATATAAAAAATAGCAACGGGAGTATAGCTCCCCACTAATGACGGGTTTGTAGTTCTATATATCGGCCCAAGGATCTTCGAGAAAAAAATGGCCACAGGGTTGGAGTAAAAGCACATACAACTAGGTCTTTGAAGTGAATCCCACCCAAGAAAAATGGAAACAGGGATTCGAGAAGACCCTAAAATATGTCATTGAGAAATATGCATAGCAAAACGGTTATATTCATAGTAATATTAACTGTTTCCTTATAAGGAAACATTAGGCATTCAATGACTAGACAGCCAATGCTACTGTCGGTTGGAATTTATAAAATCTTTCTAATAAAGCATGGAGCCGAGAGGGAGCGCCATAAGCGAGAAAAGAAACGACCACATCTAGCTAGCCCAACTGTAAATTGATGACATCTCACCGCCAGTCTAGAATTGCGCTTAAATTCATACAGTCTAGGTACCATAGTGAAGAGCTCATCTGAACAATTATCATGAAAGTATTTATAGAAAAGGCACAGAGAGGCAGCTTTACGACGGTAGGAAAGTGACTGAAGCCGAGCCGTCAGATCAGGGCCAATAATATTGCTGATCTTTCTTTGGATCTTATTAAGGTACTCTAGATAAATAGCAGGGTCACCGGACTATATATGCCAGCAATATTCTAATCATGGACGAATAGTAGACTTATAGATATGTAAGATACATTCCAGAGAGAAAAATTGTCTACCACGACACAGTGAACCGACTTTCTTAGCAACTTATCGAGCAATTGATTGAATGTAGTCTTTTCACCTCATGTCAGCTGAGAACATTAGCCCGAGAACGCGCAATAAGTCATTTTCTTGGAGGATAGCATCAGCCATGCTGTTAGAAAGAAGAAAGTGGTCTCTCAGATAATTAATGGAGTTTTGGATGCGTTAAAATTGACAAACCAGCCTCAGCTAACGACAGTCTTAAGATTGTTTTGTACATTAGCTGCCATTTTGACCTTGTCTAACTGATCAGTCATACTATAAAGTCTATTTACTATAATGGTAGTGTTGTCAGCGTAGATGCGATGTTGAGAGCTGATGTCATCGGGAAAGTCATCAATGATGATTAAAAACAATGTAGGACCAAGGAGATAGCTCTGGGTGACACCCACGTTAGTACGAAAGCATCTAGAAGAATGGCTGTTAAGGACAACTTTCATTTCACGATTTGAGAGGAACGATTGGATCAGCTCAAAAACGTGGCCGGTGATACCGTAGCTTTTCAGCTTGTGAAGATCATAATGCCAGACCGTGTCAAAGGCTTTCGAGATGTTCAATGCTACAGCCCGGGCTTCACCGTTTTTATCTAGATCATGATAATCTTTTTCCGGAATTATCGTTAGTACACCAGCAGTTGATCTGGAGAAGCGAAAACTGTATTGCTTGTCCGACAAAAGGTCCTATGATGAGAGATGGTGAACCAATTCAGCATTGAGTAAGGCCTCTAGGAATTTCCCCAAAAGAGGCAGAAGGCTAATAGGCTGATAGTTGGAAGGGTCAGACGGTTCAACAGAATTCTTAAAAACTGGAACAACAGACGATGACTTCCAGCAAGCAGGAAAGCATGAGACAGCGAGGCATCTTACTTATTATAAAACCCAGGTTGTGTGTGTGTGTGTGTGTGTGTGTGTGTGTGTGTGTGTGTGTGTGTGTACGTTTATATATTGGATCGGATTTCCTACATTTTTCAACCGATTTCGACAAAACTTCACAGGACTACGTAAAATTACCTTGCGGTGCTTCTGACAGCGCCAAAAAATTGGAAAACACAATTGTTTTTGCACGAAATCAATTTGAAAACACGATTAAGAGGCGTTACGAGAATGAAAGGGGGACAACCACATCTCTGATGTTTGTCTCTTTCTGATTCTAAGTATAAGTGTCCTTTTTATTTCCATTTTCCATTTTTCCTCATTGCTCACATGCTCCATCCATGGTATTCTCAGCCTTATTATAAAACCCAGGTCGTTTGTGTGTGTGTGTGTTCGTTTATATATGGGATCGGATTTCCTACATTTTTCAACCGATTTCAACAAAACTTCACTTTTTTTTGGCAGGTAGTGTTTCTTATTGTCTTGCACACTTTTTTCTTTATTTTTACATTCAGAATGCTTTAAAAATTCCATTTACAAGACAATTGCTTATAATGAAATTCTATTCAATCGGTAGACTCATAACGATTGAAAACAATGTCTTTGTTTGAGTTTGGGTTTGCCCAATTCGACCCCCCCCCTAAAAAAACAAGCTAATTAAGACATACGTGTCCGTCAAACTTAAACAATAATCTTTGTCAATTTTATTTTTCAGTCTTTATGATGGTCGATACTTGATCTATCTCTCACTGTTACATCCCCGGGCAACACCGGGCTCTATTGCTAGTTTATTATAAAGTTTAGGGAGAACAGGACTTAGTTCGGAAGCACACCCCTTAATGACTATTACAGGAATGCCACCAGGTCCACATGCTTTGTGGGAATCAAGGTAAGAGATGATAGCAGAAACCATGGAAGGGGTTATATTCATATCACTCAGTAGAGAATCAGCTCTAATTAGGAAGTGTTGAGATGTTGGGAGTGTTCCCGCGTGTGTGTATTCAAATAAAGACAAACACAGATGTAGGGAAAAATACTGGTATATTTGAAGAGGTATGTAACAACAGAGTGATTAGTAGTAACGAACGTAGGTTAGTAATAACAATCAGCAAGAGTCTAAAGTCCAACGGTAACTTCCGGTAGAGAGACGGAAGTGTAATGGTCACCTGATCTCCAGATCTCTCTCTGGTCTCTATCTCCTCTGGTCTCTCTGGCACTGTCCTATATCGTAGAGGCATCAGTCCATTCTTAGTCAGAAGGTGGGTGCGCCCCAACAGGAAGTTAGGCAGGGATACTCCTGATGAATCAAGAGTAGAGTTTGAATTTACGCGGAAAGCATTCGGCTATATTAGCGGAGGATGATAACACATATCGATTGAAGAGGGGGGTATAGAGACCTTGCACTTATTTAGTACCTTATAACAGAGACGCCAGTAGTCACGAGAGCGAACGTTTTTAGAGCCTGTGCGATGCCCCATTCTTAGCTTATTATTTCTGGACACGCGAGCTGTAGCAAATAGGCACTTGTTATGACGAGAGCTGTCACCCTGGTATAGCCGGAAATATTGTTTCCTGTGTGATATGGTGGCCGAGCGTACTGGTATGAATCATGGAGAGGATTGCGATTTCACCTGGTATTTCCGAGAAGGCATGAAAGCGTCCCTGCCCTATTTAACCCAAAAAGAATCCTCAGTGGCGCAATTTTCAATTGGATGCTTGAAGATGTCAGTCCAAGGAGCGTCATGAAGAAAATCCCGTAACGAGTCCCAATCAGCGTGCTGGTAACGGAAAGAGGTCTTATGGATAGGGGGTTACTGTTTATTGGATGCTTGGAAGGAGATATCAATAGATATAGATCCAGTGGAGAAGCATGTTGCTCAGTTTGGCTCGGGAAACGAGTTGGGACAATTCCATATCCTGAAATTTAATGAATTCGGGGCACGTTCTATGTATTAAAATTGAAGGAATCAATAAATGAATAATAATCATAAATAGACATGGCTCTCCACAACTTCCTATCGCTTGTAGCACTAATCAAAGTTTGTTTCTTTACTATCCCCTCCTGACGTTAGATTACTTGCTGTTTCCCTCTGCTTCTATTTATGTCAGTATGTTCTGTGTATGTGAGATTCTCCAAAACCTCTTTTCTCATTATGTATTTCAAATGTTTCTTTTTTTATCCTAACAAGGAGAATCATTTTCATTC